>CM053793.1:69004591-69197091 GCA_028749045.1 Cupressus sempervirens
TGAGATTTCAAGAGATGCATCTTTTGATGACATCAAGAGGGTGGCCCCCAAAGATGTCATCAAACAAGATCTCTTTCCATCATATGAGGGTGCATAGGGTAGGGTGAGAGGCTACCGAGTCATAAGATGTAGAGATCCTATTATTGCTAGCATGATTATCCTCATTTTTTAGATGCACATGGTTGTCATCCTAATAATGACCAAATACCTCTTTATTTTGCACAACAACTATATATTGAGTTTCACATGGGGCTTAATGTCAACTACTTAGAAATTCTGGATTATTGTGGATATGGGCATGGTTAGATCGCAGATCGTGACCAATATTGCAGTGCACATCGTCTACCACCTCCAGATGTGAGATAGTTTGTTGGATAGAGACTACCTCTAGTGACTCCAGCACATGCACCTATTGTAGATAGAGTTGTCATTGCTTCCCAAAGGGGAGCAATTGATAGTATTGGACACTTTGCATTTGCGGATGCTAGTATCACATTTGATTCTCTTGGCTGTTACATTCATAGTCGATAGAGTCATCCAGGTCAACCATCTTTAGAGGCATCTAGTAGCACTTTAGTCACCTCCTCTGATGATGCATATAGAGCTGCTGGATTACCAATACTAGGCAATGTTTGTGCTCTTTCAGGGTAGCATATGCATATGGATTTAGCACTGTATTTTTTAGAGGATCTATTGCATAGTATCAGTTATATTTCTGATACATAGGGGATGCCAGTTCACTTAGTGATGAACACCATTAGACACCATCAGAGCCTCATAGTTCCACAGGAATAGACTACACCAGTGATAGTCGATACACTTGTGCATAGCTCACAATATTTTGCACCAAGCTCACGACACTCTATAGATGGCTCAGGCATACAATTTAGAGATGTTAGGATCATAGCTAAGGGCCTTGATGATTTTAGTAGGTAGTTATGAGGGCTTTTTGAGATTGATACTAGTTCGAGAATGGGATTATCATCATACATGGACATGCTATTCAGATCCAACACTAATTCTACACCATTACCCAACTAGTTACATAGTCCACTTCACTCGTCATTACTAGCAGTTGGAGATTGTGGTGCTAAGGGTGGTTCAATATGTGTTGGAGTTTCAGGAGATGATGCTAGAGTAATAGGGTGCATTGATGTTTCAGGCAGTAGAGGTGCATCGATAAATGATACAATGGAGTTTGCTTTAGTTCATCCTCCACCTTTGGAGACCTAGGTACACACACACACACACACACACACACACACACACACACACACACACACACACACAATTTATTTTTAAATTTAAGTATATGAAATTAAAAAAATCAGCTCAGATAGATATTTAATTTAAGAACTATAATAAATCATGTAGGCATAGGTCACTGAACACATGATTACATCTAGTGTTGGGTCAGGGCATGTACATCAGAAAGATGATTCTATTGAGTTACCTAGTAGTTCTTAGGTATAAGTTTTAAATCGTTTGTAAATTTATTTATGTTTCAAACTAGATATATATGCACTTGTATTTAATTTGAAAATGTACACATGTGTGTGTGTGTGTTTCTAGATAGTTTCAATGTATGTATGTATATATATATATATATATATATATATATATATATATATATATATATATATATATATATATATATATTTGCAAGGCTCAGTTGATGCACCTTAGCCACAGGATGTATAGGAGACTCGACCAGAGGGTCATTCTATTCATATGTGTCTTGACGAGACCCTCTACTAGTAGTAGATTTATATATCAGATGCATGCATTTATATATTGGAGACTTTGTATATATCCTAGAGGCTTACATGTTACACTTGTCTATTTTAGTACCTTGATGGCATACATACATGTTTCACTATTTATTTGACTATTTAGTACTTCAGTAGTTGGATGGTCACATGTATATGACTTTTTATATTTTGTTACATGTATACATGTTTATTCAAGACTTACAGTTTGCATATGTACGCATTTCAATATTTAGTCTATAATATATGTACAGATGTTTATTCTTGAGACATACATGTATGTGTATTTTTAAAAAAATTTAGTAGAACATTCTTCATCAATTATATTATAGATTTTAAACTTTAGATTTTATTACATGATCATTATAAAATAATCAAATAATGTATTTCATGTGATTAATTTCACCATGGTAATTAATATTAAAATGTAAAAGGTGAAATTAATTAACATGTTAAAGGTAAAATTAAACACATGAAAATACTCTTGAGAATGTAGAGAGATCAAATGTAACATTCATTAATACACAAGTTACCCTAACCAAGTGCATTCTATTCCAAATGTGCAATATTACATTAGTTCACTAGTTGGAATGCACATAATAAAAGGAGAACATTCTTCATCAATTAGATTATAGATTTTAAACTTTAGATTTTATTACATGATCATTATAAAACTTTATTGTGAACATATTTAAACTTTAGATTTTAGATTTTATTGTGATAATTATAAAATAATCAAATAATGTATTTCATGTGATTAATTTCACCATGGTAATTAATATTATTAATAATGTAATTAACATTAAAATGTAAAAGGTGAAATTAATTAACATGTTAAAGGTGAAATTAAACACATGAAAATACTCTTGAGAATGTAAGGAGATCAAATGTAACATTCTTTAATACACAAGTTGCCCTAACCATGTGCATTTGATTCCAAATGTGCAAGAGTAGAGTAGTTCACTAGTTGGAATGCACATAATAAAAGGACATATGCATATAGATAAGGGTTATATGCATAGCAAGATTAGATGTATGCATGGGGAAATAACCATATGTGTAGTTCTATCTAGTTTGAGGCAAAGTACATAAATCTAAGTACTAATACCAATGTGTAACGTATATCTACACCAAGGAGTACCAAATTAACTAAATCAAGGTGAATTGAACTTAATTACATCTATAAACATTATATAAACATAATTTGGTAATTAGAATTACAATATGGGTATATAATTAGAAAAGAGAGAGGAAGAGAGAGAAAGGGAAGAAATAACAATCCATTTCACACAAAGTCTCTCAATAAAGTTCATCATCTATGCATTGGTCCCTAATGGTTTTTGATCATGTCACCTAACCATGTGGAACCTACATGCTCACCCTACCATGCTTGCAGAGATAGTTTCACAACCTAAATAAGGAATAAATCACACAAGGGAATATAGGTATACACTCATGCCAATTAATGAAATCAATGCAAATAGTTAATAACATATGGAGAATACTCAAGACTTGACAAACACCCATAATACAATACCAATGCAATAAAATCGTAGTACACTAGGGTTACTACTCAGTACTATAAATGGTTTGGTGTAGGGAATCAAGAATGGAGTTTCATGACAAGAATGTGGAGGCCCATGTAACATTAATTCAATAATCAACATTTGAAAATTATTAGAATCATTCTATATCTTCAATCAACTTATAGAAAGAGATAGATACCATGCCTTCAATTAAAGTTACTAGATGACTAGGAGCAATACCTTTGATCAATGTCTTCAAATTTGCATACATTGACTTACATTCAATCAATGTCCTCAAATTACTAGGTAGCCATATTAATTCTTATTAATTTTTTTACTTGATATATTTATTTATTTTTTACTTCATTTAGACTTCTAACTTATCATGATGACCCATATGTATTCTAGACTAGCATGGAGGGATACTCCACTCCATTACCCAGACACCAACTAGGCTCATCTTATTATCAAAAAAAGGCACAAAGAAAAATAATACAATAATCATAAAGATATGTAAATCCCCCACATATCCATTTGACTTTGCATGACAATATGCATACATCAAGACCTTATAAAGTTGATGTCATTATAATCATTTATTTTAAAACAATCCTTAATCCTCACAAATGTGATAAATCTGATGAAATTAGTTGAGCCCGAAGTGGGTCCGACTAGTTTTTTTTTGTTTTCATACAACTGAATTTCCAAATTGATCTACTAAATGCATGATTATAGTTGGAATCAATCTGCATCATTGATTCAACTTTTGAAAATCACTTTACCTCTTTTTGCCAACTGTCAATTTAATTCCAAGGGATCTGTTGACTGGCCTTAAAAACTGATCAAAACACTTGACCGGGCTCTTAAACCATATAAATTGATTCTTTGTTTTGCAATCTCTTATCCTATTGAATCTTGTCTCATGAAAAATTCTCAGTCAAAAGATACTGACTATCAAAGTTGCCTTCTCAGAATTACCTGCATGAAAACATGTCAGAAAATCATAAATTGTGTTCAAATTTGGCTTTGAAAATTGGGTAAACTAACACTTGGGAAAAAAAAAATTGGGGCATTGGTTCAATATCATGAGGACAATATAAATCTACAATTTGGGATCATGATGAATAACTACGCATAAATGACAAGGGGTCAACATAGGCTACTCAAAATTTGTCTTGGAAACAAGGTAGAAAAGCATTTTTTGCAAATGGAATTGACCTAGAAAAATGTGCAGATGGATTTGTCAAGACTTTAAAATTGGCACAGTTAAATTATTTTTGGAGTAGAACATAGTGGTACAATCCATTTGATCTCATCTCTTATGTATTTTGAGATATGACATCATGAATAGGGGTTCTAACAAATTTGCACTTCTTGACACCAGTAAAAAGTTACAAATTGCATTTGGAATCACGTTTGAAAACTGATCAAATGGATTCTTCATAGGCTTAAAATTGAAACATTGTAAATCTCTAACCTCTAAAATGAAATACAAAAGAAATTTTAGCATTTTGGTCAACTAGGTCAAAGTTATAACAAGTCAAATAGGGCTTTCCAGAATTTAGAATAATTCTCATCAGCATGACATCAATAAATGACCAACTTTGAGGGATTCAAAACCTAGTCAAATGGATTTGAAATGACTCAAAATATTAAAAAAAGGCTCTCTAGTATGGATACTAAATATTTCCAAAGTGGTGAGTCATGACACAATACTGGGTGCAAGATATTTAATTACAAACATAGCCTCCTGTCGTTGTTTGACACCTAAGCAAAAATGCAGAATTGGAAATTGCTCAAAACAAGACTTCACGAAATGGCTTGGAATGAAAATTTATCATCATGAAACACATAGATTCACTAAATGCAAGGTATTAGACACATTAAACACCTCTGAGGCCTCAAATGGATGGCCGGGTACAAATGTATCAAAAAGTGCTATAGGGCTTGGTTTTTCAATGGTACTCGAAATTAGGGCTTCGATTTTGAGTCATAACAACCACAATGCTACAAGAACTCAAGTGGTCAATACCAAGAGTACAAGAACCTCAAGATCCCATCAAGTATAAATATCTAAACTATGATAAAGGTTTTTAATCCAAACACATGCATTAGTTAATCTAATTTGAACCAAATGTGGTCATAAATAAATCCAAGAACACAAGGCAATAAGATAAGATAGTTGACAGAACAATATATTAACCTTATTGCCAAGAGAATGGATCCCAATATAATCCATGGTAATTAATATTATTAAAATATATGTACATTTAAAAAAACATTAATAAATTAATAAACTAAGAGTTATGACCCTATATAGTAAACTAACAACTTTAACTTAATTCAAATTATTATAAAATAAATCTCAAAAGTTTGTTCAACCATGATGTACACTTTGTCTCCACTTGCAATGTACATGCTTAAGTTTGATGGGATATAGACAAAGCCTAGTAGCAATGACCAGGTGACTATATTGTAAAACCTTGTTGTTAGGTTGATAATCAACAAAGTGTATTCCATGTTGGACTATTTTGTCTTGCTTCAAATATGTCCCCTTTAACACAATAGAACTTGCACCACAAATTTAAGTATTTTAAAATTTGATAGATATAAAGTTACCTAGATATATATATTTATTCACATTTGTAAGTGCACACATGTATGTATGATACCTATGGGGAACAACATTCCATCACTTTCTTTAGGATCATATAACTTTGTCCTCTCTATAGTACATCACAATAAATAATAACTGACACCTTCATGATTTCCAGGCTCTGTAATCACTGCAAAGACATCTCCTACATAACAAGTATACATACATGTGTACAATATATATAAGACAATTCAAATTGATAATTAAATAACAAGTTGAGATTAATTTTTATGATACTTACCCACTTTTACCAATCTAGAGATATCATTATAATCATTAGAAATCAATGGAATATCATCAAAATTTTCATCATCTTTATCAAATGTATTAGTAATATCAAGTGGTACCAAAATCTATGCACCTATATATCCACATCTTTGATTGATGCATTTTTTATAGTCTTCATCAAACCATCAAAAAAACATGAGTATTCTGTTGTTTTCAATGTCCAATTGCAATTATCTATACTCATGACTGAATATAAGGAACATGCCTTTTCTATCCTCTTGCAACCATGCTTTTTTTTCTATTAACACCTGAAAATTCATTAAATTGAAAATATGGACAAATTAAATTTAAACTTCAACGAAATGAAAGATAAAACTTAAGAATAAAATTTTATAATTTAATTTCATAAAATTTAAATAGATGTACACATCCATACCTGTTATCTCCCAAAAGACTCTATATGGTACCTGTTGACTTATTGTTGATGATGTCCTCACCTTGCCTAATGCAAAATGTGTCTTACACCATTCAATAACATCATGTGCATCATTTACATGAACTCCCTAATAATTCATTTGATACTTTTGCAGAGCATGTTTGATGCAAGTTCTAGCACCATTATGTTCACATTTTCCATGGCCACTCTTGAAGAAATTCCATCCATGTTTTATATTCTCATTGTGATGATATCTACATAATGCATAAAATGATCTAGATGATTTGAACTGTGTGGCACATTCATCAAACCAAACATAATATTTATCAACATTTATGTCTCTTTCTTTCAAATAAGAAAAGAACATATTGAAGCAATGTTCTACATAGTGAATGTCATGTTCTTTATCATCACTTATATAAAAAATGATATTCCTTTTCAATTACTCATGCTTGAACTATACTCTAAACACCATCCAAATCTAACTGTGCATGTCTATAAAAAATATGTACCATAATAGTGACCTACTTAGAAAAGTAATAATATAATTGAATTGCTTTCTTATAAAGCAAGGAATAATTCTTTGCAAAATCAAAAACTAATACAATCATTCCAAGTGGGAAATAATCTCTCAAAGTTTGAAATTGTTGTGCTTGCAACTTTGCAAAAAATACGTGATGAATATAAGGTTGAATCAAATTCTTAAATCTATCCATAAATGTTAGAATAGGTAACTCCTCTTCAACATATTCCAACCTTTTTGTCTCTTTCCCCAACTTTGTTTCATTCTTCACATACTTGTAACTTTTGCAATTCAATTTTTTGTGAAATCAATATTTTCAATTTTCAAAGGAAATAGAACCAATTCACCACATGTTTCACATAATCCTTTGATGCAATTTATTTGACCGGTTGGATCATCTATTTTGTCACATAGAATGTATGATATAAACTCACTTCTCCTACTAGGAGGAGTAGCATGAAAACCATATGTGTTTTCTATAAACTTTCAAAATACCTGATAATAGAGATCAAACTCAATATGATGATGACAACAACATGTTTCAAACACTTTGTTCGACCTCACAAAGTATAGCTTCAATTTTTCAAACAATGTTTGCCCAACTTTTATATTAGGATGTTCACTACAAAACAACACATATAACTCATGTTGTGTTGTGTCCAACCAATATTTTGTATGATGTTAATATTGACTAGATGCAATCCTATGCATGATAACATCTCTACTATTTGATGAAGGATGAGTATTATCAATCCAAAATGATATGACTAATTTTTTTGATAACCCTTCAATCCTATCAGAACAAGGTGCTCTACACATGATTGTCCAATTGCCCTCCATAGTATTGCCATCCAAAACTAATCTTCTCTTAACATATTCTCTGTGAGGCCTTGCCCCAACCCTTCATAGCCTTAGTTGTTACGTTATCATTTTGATACTCACGACTCGAGATGTCGAGATATTATCTGAGGCTTGGAACATATTATATTATTTCATGCTATGTGATGTTACTTCTAGATATTTGATGTTCGTCATTTAAGGTTTTAGGTATATGTCTATTGATGAATTAAGTAATATGTAAGATTAACACATTGATTTTAGAATCTTTATGATTAAGGATATAAGTAGGATGCAAGAAACCCTGATTGATGTATGTTTCAATTTATGTGAATTTCTGATATGTATACATACATATGTACATGTGATTTTTGGGACTACTGATGTGTGCAATGAGTATGCAGATATTTTAGCCGAGGAAAGTGACAGAGGAACAAAACTAATCTCTTTGTGTTAATTTTGGAAATCTTATTGTTCGTAATTCAAGTATTCTAATTGGGAGATGTATGTATTTTCTTTCTGTGTTCAGTGAATGTTAATGTTCATAACTATGTTCTTTTAGTGTCGCTTGACACTCGTGAATTGTGTATTTTCTTCAGTGTGCTGATTTGGGTTAGCTGTGTAACCTTTTGAGCTATGTTGGTTTAAGTTAGTGTCAGTTTGCTAATTGGATTCTTAATCGATTTTAGTCACCCTTAATCCAGATTAGTGCTTAATCTACATTTTTGAGTTGTTAAATGGTCCTATTTGATTCCTAGCTTTTGTTTGGCTCTAAACCTTTTCCTAAGGCTTTAAAACATGGAATATTTATACCCAAGGGGTATGGGTATGGGTTGGGGGTCTTTTCCAACCCCTAAGCCCCTTTTATTGACTTTTGAGGCCACTCAAAAAGTCTCTTTTTGCTTTTGTGCGAAAATTGACTATGGCTACCATGAGTTGTCTCACCTCACCTCCATTTAGTGGTTAACCATAGTATGGGTTGAGTTAGGAGCTTCTAGATTTGTAGGTGGGTGGGAGAAGTTATTGATCCTTTTGGTGGTTGAGTTTGGGGCTTATTTAGAGGCCCTTCTTGGAATAGTTGAGGTTGTTACCCAATCTCTACTTTTAGAGAGGAGACTTAGAAGATTGAAGGAAGGAAGGGAAAAGCTCTACTCAAATTTGTTCATTGCCATTACCTCTTTGTGAAAGTAGGAATTCTCATCTCCCTTGTTCAGATTTTCATGTTTGTTTCATGCTTATGCTACCTTGTTGTTGTTTGAATGTTGAATGTTTGTGGGTATGTTGGGAAGCTTTGAAAACCATGTTGTTTTGAATGATTTCCTTTCATGTTTTTGTATGAATTTTTTTTGAGATGTTCTTGCATGGGTGTTTTGGCATTACTCACCCTTGGAGAGGGCAGAAGTGGCCAATTTTGGGAAAGGACATTTTAGTTGGACTCCAATAGTGTAGAGTCTCTTCTTAGGATGAGAAGAGGGAGAGAGGGTAGGGTGTTATGGGCCCCTACCTATCAGCACAAGCCTCGTATGAGTATGGCATGTTAAAATGGAAGAACAAAAGTTCTTGGTTTATAGCCCCGATTGAGCATCTATTTTGGTGTTGTGCTTGACATCTCCTATTGAAAAAATCCACCTTTCCCTAGTTTTGATTCATTGTGAATCCTATTGTGTAAACCTTGTATGAGTATGCATGTTTTATTGTCTCTTGGTTATGCTTGGTTGTCACTTGATTAGATTCTGTTCCCTCCATGATTCTAGAAATGTGTTGCAGAAATCGTTATGAATCCCTTGATGAGGGTCATGAAGAAAATTTGATTAAATTGTTGTAATTTGGGATTGATATCCTATGAAATTTGTATTTCAAACTTTTTTGTAATGGCAATGAAGCCGAGTTTTCTTCCTGGTTCTTTCCTGACCGAGCCTTTGAATTAGGAAAATTGGTGTTTTGAGTAAAATTATTTGTCTTGTGATTTAATCATAATTTTAAATTAGATGGATGCACATCAGGAATAAGATGATTTGATGATGGTTTAATTGAGCGAAAATTTCAAGTTTCCTTATATGTTCAAAATGAAAATTATGTTAAGGAAAGAAAATAATGGATATGGTTGATATAATTTAATTCAAGTTTGTTTAGGAAATCAAATTAATCATGCATTATTGTGACATGATTATTAACTCCATGTTATAAATCCATTGAATTAATATACTTCCTGTTAAAAACAAAAATAAAAATATACATCATTTTGTAATCTATACTTAGAAAAATTAAGCTTCAAATTTTTTTTTCCCCAAGAGCAAAATGCTCTCTGAATTTTGCATGGAGGAAGGAAATTAATTTATTTGTGGAGCAGAGAATATTCTCTGTTGAATTCCTTGTTTCAAATTTAAAGTCAAAATAAATAATCAATAAAATGAATATGAATAACTAAAGAAACATTATACTAATATCTAATATTCTAAATATCCTAGATTTACCTATAAAACTTTATTGTCTTTATTGCATTCAATTTTTCCCCCTTGCACGTCAATCTTGGAATGCATTTTAAAAAGGTTTTATGTAAAAAGTTTTTGTTTGCAAGTCAACAAATCAACATGGGGGGGTGACATCACCCTGCCCCCATGTCCCATCCCGATCTTCATTTGAAAATGGGCGCTCAACTTAGAGGGGGAAGCATTTAAGTTTGTATGTTAAACATAGATAGCAAGCAGTTTACCTTGCTTTTGTTCCACCTTTTATCTTCTTGGGACTGCCCATGTATGGCAGGAAGGGAGGGGGGAACAAGACATGACATGCATGCAGTCTTGGATAGCGCGCAGTCTTGGGGTGTAGCACTAAAGTTTTCTTGCCTTGCTTGAGTTGGAGATTTCTTCATTAAACCTGCCCTTGCTTTTTGTGGTCGCCACCTCACCTGACAAGATTGTGTCAGTACTTGATTTGCTTGGGTAGCGAATTGCTTTCTTGGAAAGCGCTTGGTTGTTGCGTAGGGTTTCATAAGGGATTAGATTGTGGTGTGGGTGGGTTTTATTATCTATCAATATGAGATTTTGGGAAGGGTAAGAATGACGTGGGTTTTGGGAGGTTGCTTTGACATGTGGGGAGAGTAGAGTATAGGTATGGGGGTTAGTAATAGGTTACTGTTAGGTGTTAGATGATTTGTTAGTTTAAAACAATTTTAGTATTTTGTTATGTAGTTTTTTTTTTGTTATTTTGTTAATAGTTTTTAGTTAGTTAGTGTTATATGTAATTTAAATTAGTTTAGTATAAATTAGTTACATCTTCTATTATTAGTATTTGTTAGAAGTTTTGTTCTTAAGAGTTAGTTAGTTATAAATTTAATTAAGTTTAGATTTAGTTAGTATAGTTTTAATTAATTTAGTTGTGTAATTATTTTAGAAAATGCTAATTTAATGATTAGTTAATTTAGTGGTTAGTTGTTAGTTGCTTAGGATCTACTTAAATAACATGTTTAGGTTGATATATTTTTAGTTTAATGTTATAATTATATTAGTTTAACCTTAATTTAAATCAGTCTATTTTGTTAGTATTTAAATTTTAGATACGAATTGTTTTAGATAATGTTTAAATTAAATTAGTAGAAAATTTATGAATAATTTTAGAGTGATAGTAAGCTAGCAAGTGTCTCTATTATTATGTTAATGTTAGACTATTGAATAATGTTAAATAGTTTTGCTTTATTCATTTAGTCAGATTTTAAATTTTTTTTTAATGATTTTAAATACAGTGTGTTATAAGAAATAAATTAACGAAACTAATGTTGATATCAGACTTATAACGAGAGTTCAAATTTAACAGTGTATTCCTCCACAAGATTATAACTTAAGTTGTAATGTAGAGAGCCTTTACTTTAACGCTGATCGCAACCAGATCGAACATTAGAGCATTTTAATTATTAACTTTTATTTAAAAAAAAAATTGTGTTTTTTTGCCCTCGTAGTTTGGGCATGACATTCTCTCATTGTTTTCCTACTAAAACCCATTTTAGACAAAATTGAAGATATTTGTCTATTTTGGGTCATATTCTTATTTACAATAGACATCGACATCACTTTTTTTGCCACAGGCTTATCTTTAGTTCGAGAGTAATTTTACTATGTTTCTCAAACCTTGTTTAACATTTTCAATCACATTAGTTTGCATGTTAGAAAATTTTCTCTTCTTTGATGTTGTGTCTACACCAAACAATTTCAATGCCTCTTGCAACTTCTTTTGTGTAAGCAAAAGTGAAAGCACCTGAGCTTGTTCAAGTGTTTCATTGTTATCAAATTTAGTCATAATTTCTCTTATCTTCTTATTCATTGACCTTTTCTTAGACAAATTTAAGGGTTGGATAGTAGCTGCAAGTCTTCTTAATTTGTCCACCTCTATTTTAAGTAAATGGTCTAAATTTTTATGAGAAATACCATTCTTTACCCTTCTTTGACTTCTATTACTGAAATTTCTATAGGGAGTGATCTTGATGTTGGAATAAATTATTGGAAAGAATGCTTCTGAGAGGGGGGAGGGAGGGGGGTGAATCAGAAGTACTAGCCTTTTTAACTGTTATGTGGTGAATCATAAGAAACCAATATGCATCACCACATAACACTTAAGATTTGATAACCCATAAAACCTCCATAAATAAGAAGGTAAAAATAGGGTCAGGATGATACCCACAAAATCACTGCAGAAATAATGTTTAACCACTTTTGATGGTCTGCCCTGTTAAAGCCCTGCCCTATCAAAGGCTTTACACTGTATCAATAGTGACCTCGTTAAAGGATTTACAAACACTTTACATGAAGTGTCACCCTGTCAAAGGATTTAGTCACCTAGTTAAATGATCTATAAAATAGCTGCTAAGCTAACCTATCATCATAGGATTTTCTTTCTAATACAATGGCTAAAGAGTATTAGGTATTATAAACTTGATGGCTTACAATCCTTTGATTGCTGAATACAGACACTTGATATGCTCTCTTTGATCTTGGTCCTTTGTGATCTGATTCACTTCTCTCTAATATTAGACTTCCTTATACACCCTTTTTTTTTTTGCTCTGACTTTGTCTTCCTTATAAAGACATTTGAAGACTTAGGGTTAGGTATGGATCTACGATCCAAATTTAATCTTTGATTTTTGCTTATTCCTTGCACATCTCTTATTGGTTGCATGCCTTCTCCATTTTTCTTATTGGCTGCATGTAGACTGCATAGGAAATATAAATGATTTGATTATCACTTAAATTTTTCAAGATTTGTCTTATGTCGGCTAGAAAAATGGTTTACATCTGAGTTTGTGAAATCTAAACTCATATGCTGATTCTAAGTTACTCGGCACTTACTACTTCCTGATGCTCGTCACCTACTGTAACTCGGCTTCTGTATATGCTCCTATCTTGCTTGACATCCTTTAAGACTCAGCACTTGAATAATGCTCGATACTTAGATCATGCTCGACACCTATACTTACTCGGTACCTGATCTTCGCTCGGCACTTGAAGACTGCTCAGTACCTGAAGATCACTCGAAACTTGTTGAATTTCTTGACTCAGCACATGCTATGGCTCAGCATACACAGTGTACTTGGCTTCAATGTGAAAGGTGGTTAAGTGTGTTGGCACTCAAGTGTCAAAACCATTTTTAGACTAACAATCTCCCCCTTTGACATGAGTGTCAAAAACACTTAACTAAGAAATATTAATCTGATGTTATGAGTACATTTTTTGATCTGCTTGGTATGTATATAGAGTTTTATCAAAAATGTGTAACTTACAATATATATACCTCAAAGTTATTATTTTATAACTCCCCTTGAGTTGATCAAGCCAATGTCTTGTCGTTATGCTTAATATATCTTCAACATATTATCTCCCCCTTAGAGTATTATCTCCCCCTTTTTGATACTTATATCAAAGGGTTCTAAATAATAATGCCATATTTGGCCAAAAATGTCTTGTTTACCTCAAGGAGTATTTGGAGAGCTGCATCCCAATTATTTAAGGCAATATCCAATGTATTTTGTTGGATTGCCAGCTCTGCTGTGAGATCAACTAGTCCTTCATGTGTAGAAATATTGGGATCTTTCTTTGGGATTGTTTCTGCATACATTTTCTCCTTATGCAATACTTCTAAGTGAGGAGTAATGGAGGCTTGAATTTGCATCATCTTTTCTTTGATAGTGGCCTCTTCTACTGATAATGCAGCTAATTCCCTCTGAGTGTGTAATGTATGAGAAAATTGCTTTTCACTCTATGCAGGATCTAAGGGTAGTTGCGTGCTAGAGAGTTTTAATTTACTCTCAAGGTTCAAAATTTTCTGATTTATTTCATGTGTGAACCTGGAAAAATCACACAATTTTTTGTAAAGGGAAAATATGTTCCCTAATATACTTTTTACATTTTCCAATTTCTTGGCTAGGTCAACCTGTCCCAAAATTATGTTATTAGCTATTTTCTAGTTGACTTTGCCTATAAACTTCTTTTCTGACCATTCCAATAGTTTTTTATTAGTATCATGGTCTTCATTATTTACTTGGTCAACTATATCAGATAATTGCTCAAGTATTGGCCTGTTTGCATCTAGAGTTTGAAGACTAAAAGCATCCATGAATATATCTTTTATTTCATTCAGTGCTTGCTTGTATTTGTAGTCTTTTCTCATTGCCTCTTGTCTCCTCCTCTTATCCAATGCACTCTATATTTCATTCATCTTTTCCTCATTGAGAGTGCTTTAATCATAATAGGGTATTTTGATTTCTTCATCAAGATCAGGAATACCATAATGTATGGTGCTGGCTCCCCTTGTAAAACTTGAACTTGGTGTACTGACATGTAAAGTTATCTTTTCAGTACTCTACTCATGACTGGGTTTGGTGGAAGTTGCTGTTTTTGGTAATTCAACCAAAGTTTGTATTGCAGACTCCTTTTTATTTTGGGTTTCTTCCTTCTCCTCTTCTTCTTGCTTGTCTTCTTCTTGTTGTACTACTATTTCTGGAGGTGTACTCACTATCTGAGCTATTGTCCCTATGATTACCACTGTTGTTGCACTCAGCTCCTGATGAGTTGGAGTGACTAATCTTGGTGGTGACGGAGGTGGTAGAAATGTAAGCCCAGTAGTTTGAATGATTTGAGGTGGTTGTTGTGATGGCACCTTGACCTCTTTGAGTTTATCAACTAACTTTTGAAGATTATCCACACTGACCAATATGGGATTTGTACACAATTGTGCTTGTAGATTTTTTTGGTCAAGGATCTTAATAAGATCCACTGCAGTTAATGGATCGATGTTTTGACATGTAGTGTCAACAACATCCTTAATCTTTATGATTTTTTTAGGTGTGATAGGTGAGTGAGGAGAGCTAGAAGGTGAAAGATGTGTTCCTTGCACATTTTTCTACTCATTAGTTCCTTTGTCATCATCTTTTCTTTCCTCCTCTCTTTCTTTCTTATTTTCCTCTTCTTCAACCTTTTTCTCTTCTTCTATTTTCTCTTCTCTCCTCTTCCTTCTTTCTTCTGGTTTAGTAGTAGCTTCTTCTTTTTATATTTCTTCAAGAACATCTTTAAATGTTTTGTACAAGTTTTTCCATACTCTTGTTGTTCTCTACACAACTTGTTCAATTTTATTTTGCAGGATGGAGAATGCCCTATATTTAGGTGTAAATCTTTTGTTATGCCTTTTGACTGATTGAGTTACCTGTTCTTTTGTCAAATCAGGCATTAAGTTTGCTAGGGTTGATTCCCTCATCTCTTTCTCCATCATTAGGTAGAAATGCCATTTGTCTTCTATAATTTTAGACAATTCCTTTGGCAATTGTCCATCTAGTTCAAGAGGTGTATACTTGAACTATGCCATAAATGCATAGACTGATTCTTCTATGCTATTTTGTTCCTCTTTATTGAACTTATTGAAATCAATCTTTTTCATTTCATTTAAGTCTCCATTCTTAATTTTTTTACATAATATATCAGTTGAAGATTTAGGAGGACTTACCTCTTCAGTCTGATCTTCTTCATCAATATCAGGTTGGGCCACATATCTTTTCCTTTTCTTTGGCTCTTCCAGTGCCTTTGTGTTTTTCTTCTTTGTGGCTTCCTCTTTAGCCTTTTGGGTAGAGGCCCTTGTTGTAGCTCTGGTTGTTGGCTTCTTTTTTGTTTGCACGACAACTTTCTTTGGTGGGGGCTGAGAAATAGGAGAGTTCTTTGTTTTCCTTTTGATGACTCTGCCTCTAGTGGGTGCTTCCTTAGTTTTTGTTTCCTCGGCACTCTCATCTTTTTCTTGTCCTTGTGTTTGTGGCAGTTCAAGTGGCTCTTGTTCTAGCTCACCTTCTTCTTCTCCTTCACTAATCTCTTCTTCTTCACTTGCTGCACTAGATTCTCCAACACCAAATTTATTCTTTATCTGCTTTATCAACTTGTCCTTTTTTTTTACTGCTAAGGTTGTCTTGAGTTCTGTAACAACTCTTGATTTTACAGTGTCATACATTCCAAATGCCTTGGCAGATTTGTCCATTTTCTCTGCAAGTAAAGCTATGATGGCTGCAGAAGCTTGGTCAACATCAAGCTCATATCCTAATGGTCTAAGCCATCTTGTCCTTGGAAGGACTGCTTGAATGTAGGTATAATCAATATCAACAAGAAAACATATGTCATTTATATGCTTTTCTACTAGTGAGACTGGTATCCTCATTCTGTTCTTCATTGCATTTTTGAAATCCTCAAAATAGATAGACATTTGATCATCAAAGCTATCTCCCATTTGTGCAATGAAATCATTAATTTGATCAGCAATGGTTTTATTTTGACTCTAGTTGACTCTCCCAAATGAAGGGAATTCCTTCATTATATAGAAGAAAATACAAACCAACATTGAACCAAATTTGCACTGTGCTCCCTTGGATTTTCTAATAGCTCCAATATTTTCATTAATCTGTTGCAACAAGAGCTCTGCAAGATCATAAGTGTGATATTTCTTTACAGGTTTATGTGCCACGTCTACTGCTATGCAGGGTACACTATTTAACCTGCTGGATTGGTAAAACTTATGTGATATGATCCTTACAGCAAAATCTAAAATGGGATCAGTTATGGTGTCTATAGTCATGCCTCTATTGTTCCAATTTGCTTCTGTGTTCTTCTCAATTATTTCCTTCTTTTTGCTTCTCAAGGTTTTTAGTCGATCTAGGGTTGGAAATCCAGTGACCCTATGAACCATCTTCTTGGTAATCTTGACTTGCCCTTGTTCTAACCAGAATGATCTATCATGGATTCTACTAAGTATAATGCGTATCCACTCATTTTTTAATATGATTGGAAAAACTAGGGCTTTGGTTAAACCCTTCTTTTCTATGATAGAAAACTCATCTTTCAGAATACCATTATCATAGAGTTTGTCATAGGCATTAAAGATTTCCAAATCTCCTATGGCTCCTATTTTACAATTATAGCATTTTCACACATCCTGAACCATAACAACTTTTTGAGGGATGGTGAATAGGGCACCAATGGGATCATTTTTGAATGCAACCTCTGGTATTGGTCTAAAATTAGGTCGCTTAACTTCGTTGCTGACAAGTTGAATTTCATGACTCATTTTCTCTTGGGTTATTTTTGAGCTTGTTGCCATTTATTTCTGAACTAGAGTTTTAACAATTTAAAGCAAAACTTTTTAAACTGTAAAACTTGGCACTTGAAGGAAATACTTGGATAGATAATTTGATCGCTTGGGTAGATGGTAAATTGCTGCAAATCACTGGTTGAAAGCTTGAAAATCGCTCAGACATGCTCAAAATAATCGCTCTTCGTTTGAATGGATCAAGAATGAATTGAATTTTACTTTTAAATGACAGAAGAAACTTTTGCATTTAATGCACTTTAGTACCTACACCTGTCACTTGGCTTCCAAATGTTTTCAACTCGGCATCCACTCAGCAACTATGCTTACTCGACATCTACTAACTTTGCTGATAAATTGGCATTCAAAGATGACTCGACATCATTGTTTGAATATTAGTCTTAGCATCTTATCTTATGCTTAATTCTTCTTTTCAGTGCTTCTTTGTCTTGGGATTGATGTATGATATATCTTTGTATATCAGTCCATATATCTCCCTTATGCTTAGTTTGATTAAATGTGATCACTTGACCTATTACGTGAAGTGATCCCTTTGCTTGATGTAGTGCACTCTTCTTTCTTCTTCCAAATTTTGTTCATTTTTTCTCTTATGACATCAATCTTTTCTTTTCCTTTGTTCGCTTTAGTATTTGGTGCTTTGAATCTTGTAGGACAGTTCTTGCTGGTATGAACAGTTTTCAAGCAACTAAAACATGTAGTTTGGCTCAACCATCTTTTATAGTTTCCCTTGAAATGTGTTCTTATGCAATTCTAGGGTGCATGTCCATATTCTTGACAATAGTGACAACTGTACCTGGTGTTATAATCCCAATGGTAGTGGCTTTCATTCCCTTTTGCTGGTTGATTTGATGTCCATATGGGCTTTGATCTACATTCAAATGCCCTATGTCCATATTTCTTACAATTATGACAATGTCCATCAAATCTTGTGTTCTTGGGATTTTGGATCTATAGTCTTGTGTCATATGTCCTTGCATTTGTACTTGTGATAGTAACTCTTGCTTTTATATGTGTTTGGCTAATTGATTCTTCTACTCCTACAAATATTAGTAGTATGTCCCTTTTTATTACAGTAATGACAAGTGGGTTTAGAATCCTTACCTTTGTCATTTCTTTGCTCAACACTCTTTGATGATTCTCCAACTTCAGTACTATTGTATCCAAGTTCTGATGTATCATGGGTTGATCTTGGGAATTTCAGCAACTGTTCAAAGTACTTTATGGCTTCGCTTGACTTGTTGAGATTCTCTGCTATCTCCTTTTCTCTATTCAGTTCATTATGTAATTGTTCATTCTGCATCCTCAAAGTAGAGATCTCAATATCTTTCATACTAAGTTCATGATGAAGGTTCATCATTTGAGCAAGTGTATCAATCTACATGTTTGAGATCCTTGTTATTTTAGTTCTCTTTTCTTCTAGTCCGTTTGCAAGATTTCTTTTGTCATCTTCCATCATGACTCTATCCTCAACTGCTCTTTTCTTTTGTTCAGTGATTTCACATAATATTATGGCCTATGATTCATGTTCCATCTTGAGAGATCTTATCTCATTTGCTTGAGCTTTGTTTTTCTCCATCAGTTCTGCTATATCTGCATCAAATTCTTTAGTGTTTCCACTGGAAAACACTTGTGTGGTATCAATTTCCTTGTAGTGTATGTCATTTTTAGCTATGGCTATCTCCTTTCTTCTTTTTAAAGATTTTCTTAATTCCACTCTAGCTTCCTCTACCTTTTGTAGAGTGAGATGCACATCTATCACCTAGTTTTCAATGATCTTTCCAAGTTTGAAAACTTCCATCCTTAGATCTTTTCCTCCAAGCTATTAGGCTTCTTTTTGAGAGAAATTGGGCTTTGATACCAATTGTTGAAATAAATTATTAGAAAGAATACTTCTGAGAGGGGGGGGGGGGGGGGGATGAATCAGAAGTACTAGCCTTTTTAACTGTTTCAAATCCTTAACAACATATTTTTGAAATGAACATGCATGCATATAAATATTAAGCAATCATAAGAAACCAATATGCATCACCACATAACACTTAAGATTTGGTAACCCAGAAAACCTCCAGAAATAAGAAAGTAAAATTGGAGTTGGGATGATACCCACAAAATCACTGCAGAAATAATGTTTAACCACTTCTGATGGTCTGCCTTGTTAAAGGCTTGCCTTGTAAAAGGCTTTACACTGTATCAATAGTGACCTCATTAAAGGATTTACAAACACTTTACATGAAGTGTCACCCTATTAAAGGATTTAGTCACCTAGTTAAAGGAGCTATAAAATAGCTGCTAAGCTAGCCTATCATCATAGGATTTTCTTTCTAAGACAATGGCTAAAGAGTATTAGGTATGATAAACCTAATGACTTACAATCCTTCAATTGCTGAATATAGGCACTTGATCTGCTCTCTCTGATCTTGGTCCTCTGTGATCTGATTCACTTCTCTTTGATATTAGACTTCCTTATACACCCTTTTTTTTTTTGCTCTGACTTTGTCTTCCTTATAAAGACATTCAAAGACTTAGGGTTAGGTATGGATCTCTGATCCAAATTTAATCTCTAATTTTTGCTTATTCCTTGCACATCTGTTATTGGTTGCATGCCTTCTCCATTTTTCGTATTGGCTACATGTAGACTGCGTAGGAAATATAAATGATTTGATTATCACTTAAATCTTTTGAGATTTGTCTTATGTCAGCTAGAAAAATGGTTTACATTTGAGTTTGTGAAATCTCAAACTCATATGTTGATTCTGAATTACTCAACACTTATTGCTTCCTGATGCTTGACACCTACTGTAACTTAGCTTCAATATATGCTCCTATCTTGCTCAGCATCCTTTAAGACTTGAAACCTGAATAATGCTTGGTACTTAGATCATGCTCGACACCTATACTTACTCAGCACCTTGTCTTCACTAGGCACCTGAAGACTGCTCGACACCTAAAGATCACTCGACACTTTTTGAATTTCCTGACTCGGCACATGCTATGGCTCAACATACACAGTGTACTTGGCTTCAATGTGAAAGGTGGTTAAGTGTGTTGGCACTCAAGTGTCAAAACCATTTTTAGACTAACACTTGAGCCTTCTCCAACATTCATTTTTTGAGATTCTATAGTGAAATATTCCAACCATTCTCTGACTTTTTTTTATTTGAACCTCTGTAGGGAGTGATCTTGAACCTTCTTCAACATTCATTATTTTAGATTCTATAGGGAGTGTTCTTAACCTTTCTCCCATATGCACTTCTTCTACTTCTGTTGAGCCTTCTTCAAAATTTCCTTCACATTGTTGATTGTCTGCAACAAGTTTATAAATAAATCAAATTAGATAAAAAATAAGATTGAAACATAATAAAATTTAAGACGATAAAAAAATTAATATATAAAATTACATACTTTGTTTAATTCAATGATAACATGCAACAATCTTCTGAAGATTTCTTTGTTCTGCTTCATCAGATCTCTTCCTTGCATATTTGATTTTCCTTTCTTTCTTGTTTCCCATTATAAAATCATAAAATTTTTTTTTTTACCCCTTGCCTCAAGATAAATTTTGCACAATAACTATATAAAAATGTCACCTAGTATGGCTTCACAAGTACATCTTCACATTATTTTAAAACTAACCTATCTATTGGTGATGTCAGCACTTTTTTGATGTTCGTGCAAACATAAACAATGTGATATGTTTGCATAAACATGCTAAATTGAACTTCTGGTGGCCGAAAAACTTAGCTGTGTATGTTTGCTACAAACACCATGTTCACAGTGAACATGTCAAATTACAAATTTTTGACACTCTTTTCTTTAAAAAAAAAGAAATTGGCTCTTTTGATACCCAAAATTGAAAATGATTGATCTCCTACTGTAAAATAAAAAATACCAATTTGTGCTACTCAGAGCAAGCTTTCTAATGACTATAATTCAATACATATTATATTCATTAAGACTTTCAAATATGAGTTTAACTCAATATAGGTTCATTACAGATTGAACATTCATTGACTTTGACACTTTGGAAAAATTAGTAAATTAGATCAATTTTTTTTGAAAAATATCTACGAAATAGGTTATTGAGATAGCTTTCTATTAAAAAATAAATAAATTAGATTTATGATAAATTGAGTTCAAGTTATCTGTGTCAAAACAAACATATGTGTGAATTACGATTGGTGTCACTTCAAAACTTCATAAACTATACAATATTCAACCAAATTGAGTCAAACCAAATGCATCCTCTAGATATTGATTTTATAAATCCAATGCCAAAAGAATTACTTCATTATCTTTTCTAGAAAAAAAATTATGTGTGTCAATTAGACTATCACTATTTAAAAATATTGAATTTTAACATGTACCACTTTTCGGAGGAGAAGAAAAAATTGACATAAATAATTTTTTTTTAAATTAAAAAATATGGTTACAAATTAGGAATAGAGTACTACAAATCACTAGTTTATGTCATCTTGAAATTATTCATAGTTTTAAAGATATAGTCACTTGAATGTGAGGTTTGTTTCAAAAATATTGATTTCAGTGTCAAAATTGGTCAAAAAGTGGAACCCATTATTGTGGGATCACCCAATACAACATACAATACAAAAAATAAAAACAATGATAACTAACCTTTTCATGGAGGTGCCATCAAATATTGGCAACAAACAAGATAAATTTGAGGTTGAGGGAGCCAAGCCCAATCATGTTTGTGGTTTTTTTTGCACTTTTACATATGTTGTCCATAGATTTGGGCATGAAAAATGGCCTAGTCCACAAACAAGAAAAATGAAAGTTTACTAGTAAAAATATGATCATATTTTATAAGTAAAAAATTGTGTTGTGTTTAGTTTGATGCTTTTTTAATATTATTTTATTTTCTTAGTAATGAACCAAGCCCAATTTCACATTTTATGAAAAATTCCTAGAATGCAATAGTGTTATGTGCACTTTTCACCTTTTTCTCTATGGTGTCCAATTTTTTTCACAACATCTTGGTGGACTCACCCATTTCTTCCCTTCATACATTTCACCCATTAGTCTAATTGCTCTCATTTTGTCTTTCAAAAATGGGTTCAACTTTTGCTTAATTCCTTCTAGCTGCTCATCATTCTCTATAACACAACATTTATGGATAGAAAGTTTTCTTAATTTCATCTCTTTTTCTACTATTCTAATCCTTAACTTATTCAGTCTCTCATACATTTCTTCAGGCAATGTTCTATGTAGAGTGATAAGGGGTGTTCTAAATTTGATCATATACTTAATAATTGGTTTTTTGAAGTTCCTTTTTTGTTTAGGATCATAGTTGTCATAAAATTTCTCTAACTTCTCTAGATTACTATCATTCATAATGATTTCATTCATCTTACCAATTTATGCCTTTGATTTTCTCTTCTTGCTACCACTACTTTTATTTGGTTGATCTTCCTTTGGTTTTTCTTGAAGCAATGAAAAATTTCCTCTCATTTTCTTGATTGGTGCTTCCTCTTTATCCTTCCTCTTTCCTTGGTAGAACAACACTATCTTGGGTCCAAGTGCTTCTTCTATATCTTTAACTCTCTTTGATCTCTTAGGTGTTTCTTCTTCTTTCTCCCACTTGATCTTTGCTTACAAAACAATTGCCTAAACAACTGGTGGTGTAGGTCTTGTGACTCTCCATGTAGGTGTTGCAGGTAGGTAAAATTACAAATTTGTGTCACCTATTAGGCTAACTTATTAGAGTGATTGAATTTGATTATTTCTATCTAAAAATCATTTTTTTTAAACATATGATCTAGATAAATTCATTCTAGCTAAGTTATATATGGTCTCAAAATTTTCCAATTGGAAATGTCTATTAAATGCATGTATTAAACTAGTTTGTATTCAAATTACTAAAGAAATAAAATTATTTCAGAAAAGTGGTGTTTCAATAAATCTTACTATATTTTATGATATTATTTTAATGACATATAAACACATTTTATAGAGCTTAGAGTCAAGAACATTCTCATGTAGAGTTTATAGTGTTTTAATTAGATACAGTATATTAGAATTTAAAAACTCCACAACTACGTATTTTAACACTCAAAGAGATGTTTATTTTGAGAAATAAAAAAATATTAAATAATATCAAAAAAATCTAAAAATTATATAACATTCTAGAGGAGAGAGTCCTCTTCTAGAATATATAAAAGTTCTCCTCATTAGAATAGATTTTTTTTGAAAAATTTGGTGGGAGATGAAAACTATCAATTTCAGGTGAGTTGAAATTTCAATTAATATAAAAGAGAAAATATAGGTCTACATCCAATTTTTATTTTTGATTGTTCTAGATATATATTTTATCTATAACATAGTCTAAGATCAAAGGGAAATAAGTTGATTTCCATATAGTTTTGTGGTGGGAACTAGACCCCTAATTTTTAGCATTTTTTAGCACCTAAAATATTATCTATAAAAATTAGGAAAATATATCAATTCATATTCCAAATAATTATTAAAAATTATAATCATAAAATTCATCCATTTCTACACATTTCATTAATTTACTTCATTTCCAAATTCAAAATAATAATACTGATGTTTTGTCATTGAAGGTGAATAGTTTTACTTTTGTTAGCATTTTTCTTTACAAAAGGGAGACACAGGTTTGTGCTTTTACCTAGGTGAAGATTGGACATGGTTAATATTCATGTCATCCTCTGATTGTGTCTAAATTTTGGCCAACGGTGCATCATCTTAGGTGTAGTAGACGTGCTAAGAGAAGCATCAATTGCCAACGATTTAACCATCATGATGTTTTCCTATCCACTAGTCTTCATATTTATAGTTTTCTACTCAAAAATTTCCAATTCTTGTTTCTCATCTTAGAATCCTTCAATATTTTTCTCCTTACATTACCAACCTTTGTCTTAGCTGATTTTCTTGTCAACTGCTACTAAACATCACTCATTTTCTCCTCATATATTCCCCATCTATCACTTTTCTAATCCAAATCAGATTGAAGAATATATTTTGTACATCCATTTATCACTTCTTTAGTAACCTTATAACCAAGTGGCTCAACATACATGAATCTAGGTTCTACTTCCTTAATGCATACTTCGTTAGTCTCAACCATTAAAAAAATTAATATATGTACTTTTCTACCATATATTTCTAAGAATCCTCATTTTATTCTTCATTTCTATATAGAATGGTTTAATTTCATTAAAGTAATTA
The DNA here is from genome assembly GCA_028749045.1 of Cupressus sempervirens. Taxonomy (NCBI): domain Eukaryota; kingdom Viridiplantae; phylum Streptophyta; class Pinopsida; order Cupressales; family Cupressaceae; genus Cupressus; species Cupressus sempervirens. Next base: position 69,029,400 of record CM053793.1, read on the forward strand.
TGCCATTCATCTTCTCACTAGGAAATTTTTTGAACCAATTTATTATCAATTCAATGGTGCATTTTCCTGAATTCCATCTCAAAGTAGGTATATCTAGAAATCTCTTTACTAGATGAAAGAAAATGTATATGATCAAAGACTCAAATACAAAACTTGTATACTCGTCCTTCTTAATTCTTACAATGTTGGAAAGTAGTTATTTCTTCAAAATCTCACATAGGTTAACTTTCACTCTATCAAAACATATTTTGTGTGCAACATGGTCTCACCTCTCACTTAGGGGATTTTTTTTTCTTGTGCATCTCTTTCGACTCTAGTTTTGGCCAAGTTTTTGGTGTTTATCTGACCTTATTCTCTTCTCTTTCTCAAGAATATTCTCTCTTTTTGGCATCATTTCTTTCTCTTGAGGCTTTTCTCCTTTACTAATATCTCTTCTTTTTCTATCACTTTCTATTTCTTAGTGGTTTTCTCTTTATTTGCTAGCTTTTCTTGTCTATGGAGTTGTCTCTTTCTCTTGTGTATCTTGTCTTTCTAATGTGGATACCTTTTTTGGCATGACCTCTTTTGATGGTGTCACCTCCTTTACTAGTGTCTTGTCCTTTGATTCTTCACCTATCCTCCTCTCATTTTCCAAATTTTAAGAAGATTTCTCCTTTTCTTTTCTCTGGATTGATTTTTCCTTTTCTTTTCTCTGTATTGATTTTTCCTTTTCTTTCTTCTTTGATGTCATTTCCTTCTCTAGTTGGACTTGTATATTTGGTGTCTTCTACTTCATTGGTATATCCACTTTCTGAGGATTTTTCTCATCTAATGGACTTTGCTAAGTTTTAGTCCTTTTTGATATGAACTTAGATTAAATTATAGGTACAAATGAGGTATATCTTTTATCTATCCTTCTTCTTGATCTTTACTCGACCCTAATCCTCATTTTGATTTCACTCGACCCTAATCCTCATTTTGATTTCTTCTTCTTCTTTTCTTTTGGCATGACTTCTTTCCCTTTTGGTTCTATATATTGGGGGAGTTAGGATTTTGATTCTTCATCCTATTTCTTCTTGTTTAATTCCAATAGTTGTTCAGCGAGTGTGTTACATTTATTGAATGCATATTCAAATACTTATTTTTCTTCACCATTAGTCACTAGGACTACATTCTCCTTTATTGATAATTTTTATTTGTATGCATCTACCATTGTCATTTTTTTCTAAAGAAAGCTAGGGTTTGCAAATCAAAAAGATTAAATGGTTCTCAAATTTCTAAATTGATAAATGACTCATCATGAGTCTATTTATAGAATTTTTTTTATAACATTAGGATTAAAATAGTAAAAAATGTGCTTACCTACCTCTTAACATGTGTAATTTGTACTCATTACTCATTCGCAAATGATCATTTTCTTAATAGTTTCTAGTAATGTGATAGGTGCAACTTCTTTACCAATAAAACCAACACTTAATAATTTTTGTGTCAATAAATATGCCTTATGATTTAATATGGGGACTGATGCATGGTTTTCCTTTTTCATGTAACCCCCCTTTAAGCTAGAATTATCTTAACATGACTTAGATGTCTTAGCACTATCTAGTGATCTCATATCCTCTATAGACTAGACCTCCTCTGCTTCATCACTCTTCTTTCTCCATATTTTATTGAAGTCCTTCCTAACTTCCTCTCTCTATCTACTATCTTCTTCTTCCCTTTCCTATCAGGGAGCTATTTTTTAAACCTATTTCTTTTCATATAGGCTCTAACAAGATGTCCAAATTTGTGATAGTTGAGACATGTCATTTGTGCACCTCTCTAAGGTCTAGTATTTCTCCTTTGACCTTTCCTCATTTTGAAATATGTAACAAGATGACCATGGTTCCCAAAGGTTGAGTAGATTTGTGTAGAAAACATGTCCCTTCCATTGGAACTTACCAATTGCAAAGAACACTTGTTTGATTATGTCTTAGATCTACAATATTTTTCTTTGTTTCCATACTTGTTACAATGGTAAAAATACCCATAAATTTTTTTCTCATTGAAATGAGACTTGTAGTCATGTACAATGTGACCATACTAGTAATAATTGTGACAATACCCATCAAAAGTATTTGGAATTCTAAGTGTGGCATATTTGTGCGAGCATACATATGAATATGACCTGCCTTACCACAATAATAATGGTGATTTTTCCAAGTTTCATACCTCTTGGTGATGATCTCTTCTTCTTATTGTGATCCAAGTCTTTTTCTCTAGAAGACTCACACTTTTGAGTCTAATTGCCATTTGCATATCCTAGACAAGTTGTACTATTATTTATTATTTGGGCTTGCAACTATATGCTAAAAGAAGTGACCTGTTGGGAGTATGAATCAACAAAAAAACATTAGTTTAAATTACATATGCATCAAGTACTTATCAAAATAAAAGAACTAACTAATGTTTTCTTGAGTTTTGCAACTCACAGCAACCAACAAACCAAATCCTCAAGCAACCTCAAACAACTCAACAAAGGCACCCATGAGAGGCCTTGTTGGTGTGTTTAGATTGGCGAGATGTTTGGTGTGCTCTCCCAAACACAACTATGTGATTGAATCTCTTGAATGGTGAATGTAAAAATGTGAGTGATAAAACTATGAACCTATGCTATATGAAATGAAGAACACCTCAAATAATGGCTATGGAAGAAGCCATGTTTGGAGGCATTCAAGGATGGAGATGTGAAATGCAACAAAAGAAATTAAATTAATATGCAAGCTACACCAACATGCAAGTGAAATGGAGATGCAAATGCATAAGCAAACTAGATTAATAATGCAAATACAATCTAAAAAAACCAACTACCAAGAGTTAGTATGAAACCTAGAAATCACTATGAAAGCTCTACTATGAAAACTCAAAACTCAAACTAGCGTGATAACAATGCAATTATGGGAGATGAAAATGCTTGAGACAAGGGCTTGATTTATAGGCCTGAGGGAGACCCTGGGTGAGGTGGCATCTATGTGGCATCACATAGTGCCACAAGGAGACACATAAGTAAGCCATGAAAGTGGTCAAAATTTCAAAGTTTTCTCACACACGTGTGAGCAAACTTGGAGAGAAGAGTGGGGGACAAAGCTTGCAAGAGGGAGCAGTCTCACACATGTGTGAGCACACACTTAGGCTTAAGAAGGGTTTAGAAAGATGATTAAGGTAATTAAGTGGAATTAAATGGTGGATAGGCTTAGGAGGATGAAAGTGATAGGTGTAGACTAGGTTTTAGGCTAGGCTTAAGATTAAATTAAATAAGATTTAATTTAATCATAGGTTTAGAGGAATTAATGAGATGGAGGGATTTAAATAAATATAATTTATTTAAAAGGGGGATTATGGGGGATCATGTATTAAGGCTAGAGTTATTTAAATCAAATTTAAATACCTTAAGAAAATGAACCTATTTAATTAAATAAATTTAATTAAATAGGTAGAAGAATATGATAAATATATTTAATTAATTAATAATTAATTATAATATCAAGGGCAATATTAAATAAATTAATATAGTCTTTTGGGACGATTTTAAGCATCTACATTTTGTCCCTTTTTGATGTGATGTCAGGACAACATCATATCAAAGAGAAGAAAATATAGGTTTCCCCAGAGAAGGTAAGAGTCCTAAGAGTGATGACAGAGGAGGAGGGTGCCCCCTCGAGGAAATGGGGTGAAAAAGGAAATTTTTTGCCCCATTTTCTCAAAAATAGATACATGAAGGAAAAGGGAAGGAAAAAGGCTTACAAGAAGACCTTGCATGACTTGTTGGTAAACTTAGAATGAAGCAGGGTGAATTGGTTAATGATTAATCTAAATGCAACTTAACTATGTGAATGCATGAGATTCCATTGTATTCATATGGGAGAACACACCTTAGTTTGATATTGCAAGAGGAGTTATGCATCAAATGTTATAGTAGCATAGATGACAAGATTCCTTTGCGTGGACTAAACTCTGAACACAATAAATTTAGGTTTTGGAATCATGATGGAACAAATGACATATACACACTGGAGAGGTCTGGGCACACCCAAAGTCTTGTTAGAGATCTTGGTGGAAAGTGTGCTAACTCATTGCCCCTAGTGAGCAATGCATAACCATAACTCAAAAATTGTTAGAGATATGCTAAAGAATCATGAAAATAGATCACATTGCAAAATGGCATGTGTAATTAGGTTAAACCATTCAAATGATACCAAGATATTGAAGATTGAGGCACACATGGAGAGGCTATCACTGACACACAAAGATAAAATCACCAAAAGACCTTATGACCAAGTAGTCATTCAGTCCATAGCTCTTACCATGAAACTGATTCAGATAGTGAAATTTGTTAAGCTTGTGTAGGAAGGATTCATCTTATAAGGCAAAAAATGATTGTTTGATTGAATTGTATTGAAATGTTTGTGATTGTTCATTGGAAATAGTGTGAAAGGAACAATGTTCTTTAATCATTTAGTCTCAATGTGAATTTGTATATGGTTGTTTGCAATCACTATTTGATAAGCTCAATTTGATGGGTTGAAGCTCAATGTCATGAGATAAATAGAAGAATTTGGATAAGATATGATAAGATGATAGATGAATTTGATTAAAATGGAAGGGGAATGTGAGAGAGAAAGTGATAAAGGTTTGATAGAGGAAAGTGTGTTTAATGGAAGACTAGGACTTTGATCAAGGTATATGTAAATAGATGGAAAAAATGAAGGAATTGATGATGGAAATTGATTTGTATGAAAGGATGAGAAGAAGGGAATATGATTAGATTAGAGGAGAAATGAATTGATTGAAGTGAGTGGAAGACTTAGATTGAATGTGATATGAACAAATGTGGGATAGAATGGATTGGGACCAATGACAAGGGAGAGCCAAGGCATGGTAAATGGATAAAAAGAAACATGAGTCGGTGGATGAAAGGAATGGTGAAAGGCTATGAGGGGAAAAATGATATGGTATCAAAAAATGTGGAGCCAAGAACCATGTTTCGAAGGAGTTCAAATGCCCCATACCAAGGATAGGAAAATGGAGGGAAATATGGTGGGAAAGGATGCATCAAAATGGAAAGATGGTATGAAGCCTAGCGTATGGAGAAAGAGAAGGCATGTGCTCTACCAAAGCATGTATGAACATTTTGTGGTTGTGCCTCCAATAGTGATCATAAGCATGGGTATGAGAGTGGAATGAAAAAGGGATATGGGAGGAAGGGTATGAAAAAGGGATAATGATATGAAGGATATGGATGAAATGGAAGGGATAACCAAGACCAAGGATAAATACAAGGGGGATGAAAGTATGTAGGAGTATGGATGGAAAATGGATGGACATGACAAGGACTATGAGATGCAAGATATGGATAGCATGGCAAGATCAAAGATATGAAAGGATTATGGAAGTATGTAGGAAAATGTATGGATAATGTGCAAGAGATATGGAAAGTGAGCATATGGATGGATGGATAGAAAGTGATAGTCAAGATCAAAGATGGAAATGGATGATGAATGGTAGATGTGAATATAGAAGATATGTAAGGAAGAGTGGTATGGATTGAGCTTACCTTCAGTGTAGAGTGCAAGTGGAAGAGGAAAAGTGAATGGATGGATAAGTGGAATTGGAAGACATGATAGGAAAATGAAGGGAAGACTCAAGCATCAAGATATATGGATGGGATCCCTTGATATATTTTTTTTCTTTGTTATTTTCAAGGAATTTTTACTATTTTCTCATAGATGTTGGTAGGCTAGTAAATGGAGGACAATGACTTATGAAAAGTTTTGGATTAAGGGAGTGGAGTGGGTGGGAGGAAGACATGGTTGATGGATGTTAGGTTGGAAGACTTATGAATGAGTGGATGAAGGAGGTCTAGAAAGATTGTTATTGGCACACACCTTGAAGGGTGATGGAAAAGAGGAAATTGTGGAGGATATGTACGATAAAGTGAGGATTTTGGGATATAGGGACCCAAAATGGGTGAAGGAGACGATGGATGTTAGATGGTGGATTTGGGTATATAAGGACCCAATATGGATTTGGAAAATGGAAGCTGGGGTGATTTATGCATGAGGGAAGCCTTTGGAGTAGCAAAATTGGATGTCATTTGGAATATTTCTTTGAGATTTAGTGCTACATTAAGTAGATTTGGGATCCACAAAATTATTGCATTTTAAATTTTTAGCCTTTGTGGCCTTTAGTTCTGTGTTGGATCATATTTTTCTTTTCTTGGACATGTATTTTAGAGGGGACATGTTGATCCTTGGGCTTTTGTGGATATTTGGCTTTATTCACTTTTTCTTTGGCATCCAATTTGCTTCCATTGGCTATGGTAGGGGTGCATGAAGATAAATGGGGTGGAGAGCTTATCCAGATGGTGAATGTTGTAAGGAATTCAAGGATGTGTGCCTTTGTTGATCTTGATTAGAAGCATGAGGGCATAAAGTGGAAAACATGGATATGGTGGATGGATGTATGTAAGGACCCAATATGGAAGGAAGGGATGAAGGATTTGGCTGTAGAACATAGGGACCTAGAATGGATGGAGATGAGGAAGGAATGAGAATATGGATATAGGGACCCAAAATGGACTTGGAATATGAAGGATGGGAACATTTGGGTTTGGAAGGAGTAGCTTTGGATTTGGAAGAAGTGGAAGGCATACCAACAACTTGAGACATTATTTCTTCAATGGGATGCTTATTATTTTCAACACAAGATGCGAGTCTAGGTATATGGGGTTCATGAGTGGATTGGATAGGTGTGATAAGATCATGTGGAGGATTAGGATCACAAGAGGGATTATGAGGGATAATAGGATCTTGAGATGGAGTGGGATCATGAAAGGTGGATGAAGGTGTGCTTTGATCTTGACTTAAAAGAGGATCATGTAGTGGAATGAGTGGATCATGAGATGGACTATAATCATATATTGGAGTGGAGGGAATGGAACCATGAGATGAAGTGGTTTGATCTTGACATGGAGGAACATTAGTGGATGGAGTGGAAGGAAAATTTTCATGAAGGGGAGGATCTATGGATGCTAACTCTTGAGATGGAGTGGAATTAGTAAGGTGTGTGGTACATGAAATGTCTTGATCTTGATTAGGAGGGGGATCATGAGATGGACTAGGAGGGATAAATGGATCTTGAAGGATAAGGGAAAAATGAGATGGAGAAATGCTTGGATCTAGAGGAGAAGAGGAATCTATGATGCCATGCTTTAGAGGAAGATCTTAAGATGGAATTGGGGGTATAACTTTGGGTGATTGGATTACTTTATTTTGAATTTGGCACTTAGCCAAGAAATTGCGTGACAAAATCCCATTACGAGGTAGGGAGGATGTTTTTGGAGGATTAAGATTGTGTGAAGGTGGAACTATGGGTAGGGGATTGGGATGATGGTTTTTGACATTAGGCTCAAAGTATGGGGAATTGCATGGAGGATTTGGGTTGGATGGGAGATGAGGACTATGGTCTTCAAAACATGGGGGAGGAGGACGCATGGCATGGAAGGTAGATTTTTGCTTTTGATTTGATAGGCTCAAAATAAAAAAAAATAGTTCCTCAATTTCTTTGGCAAGGGTGTTTCTATTTGAGGCATTGTGTGGGCTATGAATGGAATGATATGTGGTTGAAGGATAATGAGGTGGATTTCCCTTGTCAAAGGTAGAAGAATAATGAACATGAGATGGATTAGAATTGGATATGAAGTTTTGAGGATGGATTTGATATGTAGGTTGAAAGGGAGGTATAACTCCATATTTTTGTTGAAGACCTTCAACCATGTGACTAAGCCAATTCTTATCTATAGAACTTAGACAAAGAGTGATGAAAGATTTGATGATGAATGGAATATGAACTTGGGACTAGTAGCAATGTTGGACTTTGTGTTGACTGGATTTGACTTGATATTGATTGGAATTGATTTGACTTGATTTGATATTGATTGGATTTGATTAGATTTGATATGATTTGATATTGGATGAAGGTTTGATATAGCTTTGATAAAAACCTTATGATATTGCAAACAAGTGAATGTGGGATTTGAATTAAAGTCCAATGTTTATGACAATGCTCCTATGTCCAAAGTAGAAGATGTGATGCAAAGTTGAATTAGAAGAAGACGTGAATGGAATTAGACAGATTGATTATGGATGAAGATGTAAATGGATTGAATCAAGAATTGATTAGAAATGACTGAATTTGACAAGGAATTGGATTAAGAATCATGAGTATCAAGCATTGGATGAGGGAATTGGATCTTGATGTAGATTATGCACCATGACTAGGATGAAGATTATGAATTAGATTGAATGATTTGGAAGACAAGGAAATGATTTGGACGAATAGAGATGATTAAGATGTCAAGGAATGGTTTGAATGATGAAGACAAGAGATGTATGGGGGTGATGAATTTGATGGATGGAAGAAGTGATGTGGAATTGATGTGGACAACTTGACTAAGAGGACTTGAACCAAGACTTGTTTTTGTTGTTTTTGAGATTTTTTGATTTTTTTTGATTTTTGAAAATTTATGATTTTTTTTCTGGATTTTTATGTTTTATAATGTTTTTGGTTTTTTCAAATTTGGAATGCAAAATCAAACAATGAAATATGTACAAGGCAAGTGTAGCTAGTGTGTCCCCTTCAATGGGAGAGGGTTTCAAACACTCAAGAATGTCAAACACACCAAAAATCCTATAAGGTCTTGACTAGGATGTACAAGGATCAACTAGAAGGTGTCCTGCATATACACAAGGTACATGAGGCCCAAATCTGTAGATGAAAGAAAATAATGCCACACAGTTAGGGGGAGATGGTAACCCAAATATCCTCCTTCACTGCCCAAAGATATAAAGTTCTTTGGGGCTTAGCCAAGAGTGACAAGATTTTACTTCCAAGAGAGGTGTCTTTTGATTCATCTTCCAATTTTTATACTCCGTCAGAACACTAGAGTTGAGGTCATCCCAAGGGGTGATGAAATCCCCAAGAAAGCCTCCTAAAAAGATAAAAATAAGACCACTTATTTCTTGTGCACCCAAGATCACCTGAGGGCACGAGGGGAGAGAAAACATAAGTGGCATTTGGGTTTAAAAGACATGCATTTTTTCCCAATGAAGCTTTAAATTTTGTAATATACTTGAAGACACATGTGTTTAAAGCATACAATATTCTTTCCAACTTGAAATTGTCATCAACATAAATAAAAGTGTAGATTTGTCAACAAAAAAGTAAATCGAGCGTGTGCATAAACAAAATGTTGAAAATGAAATCAATTTCCTTTAAGGCATTCAAGATTGTGTGAGTTCATTTTAAGCACCAACTCCAAATGTTTGCTAGCCTAAGCATTCATGTCAATTTCCTTAAGGCATTCAAGAGTGGGTGAGTTCATTTAAGCACCAGGCCCAAATGTTTGCTATCCTAAGCATACATGTCAATTTTCTTAAGGCATTCAAGGTTGTGTTTTAACAACATTCATCCAAATGAAAGATCTTGTTCAATTTTGATTATGCATTCAAGATTGGATTTGCTTGTTTTATGTTTAGCCATTCAAGAGTGTGTTTGATTTGCAACATTCATTCAAAAATAAATGATTACGCATTCAAGTTTATTTCTAAAAGCAATAAAACATTAAGAAAAATCTACAAGAAAACATGGTTAGGTGTTTCTAAAATGCTTCAATCTGTAAAAAGAAACAACTTGATTAGCCTCATAAGAAAAACTCCAAAATGAAGGCCTTACTATGGAAAAATTTATTTTAACTTTTTTTCTTATTTTTTCTATACGTAAATAAGCTTAGGATGACCCCAATCCTACGGAACCATCAAAAGTCAAAATTTGATTTATATTATTTTATTTAATAATAAATCGCAGACAACAAAATACAGGCAAAGATGATAGAAAGATGTAGATGATAGAATAACATAGATGAAAAAACTAAAACTCACTGGAAAATTGCAGTTGACAAAACTAAAACTTGTCAAAAAATCACAGACACCAAAACTAAAACTTGCCAGAAAATCATGGACACCAAAACAGTGAGTTGCCAGAAAAATGTAGATGATAGTATACAGTGTGGACGACAATTCAGAGACAGAGATGCTAGTTTATAAACAAGTCTGATTTTTGGCTACCCACAACGTAGATGATAGAACAAGGTAGCACAGATAGAATGTCAGAGACGATAATTTGGTAGGCAAAAATGCTAAAAATCAAGTTTAATGCCAAAAAAGGTGGGGTCAAAACATGCAAGGTGGATATGCTAATCTGCATAGATGCTAATTTTCACAGATGTTGGTTTGTGGAGAAGACAAAATGCAAACAATAGTGTAAGATTTTTTGTGATGGACTGCAAATTCTTGATGAATTTTTGAGATGAAAACAGGGATGTGGGTCCCACCGAGCATGCCAAAATGTATGCTAGAAGAAGTGACCTATTGAGAATATGAATCAACAAACAAACATTAGTTTAAATCACATATGCATCAAGTACTTATCAAAATAAAATAACTAACTAATGTTTGCTTGATTTTTGCAACTCACAACAACCAACAAACCAAATCCTCAAGCAACCTCAAACAACTCAACAAAGGCACCCATGAGAGGCCTTGTTGGTGTGTTTAGATTGGTGGGATGTTTGGTGTGCTCTTCCAAACACAACTATGTGACTGAATCTCTTGAATGGTGAATGTGCAAATGTGAGTGATAAAACTATGAACCTATGCTATATGAAATGAAGAACACCTCAAACAATGGCTATGGAAGAAACCATGTTTGGAGGAATTCAAGGATGGAGATGTGAAATGCAACAAAAGAAATTAAATTAATATGCAAGCTACACCAACATGCAAGTGAAATGGAGATGCAAATGCATAAGCAAACTAGACTAATAATGCAAGTGCAATCTAAAAAAACTAGCTTCTAAGAGTTAGTATGCAATCTAGAAATCACTATGAAAGCTCTACTATGAAAACTCGAAACTCAAACTAGCATGATAACAATGCAATTATAGGAGATGAAAATGCTTGAGACAAGGGCTTTATTTATAGGCCTGAGGGAGACCTTGGGTGAGGTGGCATCACATAGTGCCACAAGGAGACACATAAGCAAGCCATGCAAGTGGTCAACATTTCAAAGTTTGCTCACACATGTATGAGCAAAGTTGGAGAGAAGAGTGGCGGACAAAGCCTGCAAGAGGGAGTGGTCTCACACATGTGTGAGCACACACTTAGGCCTAAGAAGGGTTTAGTAAGATGATTAAGGTAATTAAGTGGAATTAAATGGTGGATAGGCTTAGGAGGATGAAAGTGATAGGTATAGACTAAGTTTTAGGCTAGGCTTAAGATTAAATTAAATTAGATTTAATTTAATCATAGGTTTAGAGGAATTAATGAGATGGAGGGATTTAAATAAATAGAATTTATTTAAAATAGAGATTATGGAGGATCATGTATTAAATAAATTTAACACATGAAGGATAGAATTATTTAAATTAAATTTCAATACCTTAGGAAAATGAACCTATTTAATTAAATAAATTTAATTAAATAGGTAGAAGAATATGACAAATATAATTAATTAATAAATAATTAATTATAATGTTAAGGGCAATATTAAATAAATTAATATAGTCTTTTGGGATGATTTTAAGCATCTACAGTAACTTCCACCCATATTTTAAGTACTTCCATTCAATATCTTTAGTTTTTCATTTCTTTCATTTGAAGTCTTCTACTCATTAGTTAGCTAGTGTACTTGTTCTCCCAAATGCATGTTTTCTTCAATTAGTAGTACTATTTTTTCCTTGTGATTATCTCATGCAATATATTGTTCTCCTATCTTATATGGTAGTTATTTTCTTTCATTTGCACCATTTGTGCATATTCTGTCTATATAACTCAACTATTTTTATAGCTTCTAGGGCTCTTTTCAGTACTTCTTGTTCGATATAATTGTTCAGTTGTGTGTTGTCTTTGATGTTACACAAATGTCATATTAGTTATCAGATAGAGTCTACCAAGCTCAAATGGTAAGCAAAGTGAATTACAGAGCCTACCAAGCATTTTTGAAAGTTACACTATGGAGATAGTTCCTACCGAGCTCACTCGGGTGCAAAAGGATTTTATGGTAGAAGTCAGTTTCTATCGAGCTCACAAGGTTAGCAAAGGAAAGTTAGTTCTTATTGAGTTCACTTGGTCTCCAAAGGATTTTGCATAATTCGCAGTGTTTACCAAGCTTCACTTGGTTAACACTAGAATTCATTTTTGGAGTAGTGTTTATCGAGCAGGGTCGTCCAATGAAGGATTTCACCATTTTGGGAAATAAAGTTTATTTGTTTCATGTAATGTTTGTAGCTGACTGATGTATTATTTATTGGTAAATGTAACTTATAATTGAGCCGACTTGACAATTTGTAATGTATAAATAAAAGGTCAAGTTGTGGTTTCTAATTGTAATGAGCGAGTATGAAAGTGAGATAATTGTGTGAAGAGGAAGGTGTGAGAAAATTTTGAAGAACGATCAAATATCCTTGAAGAGCAATAGAATTGTATCAGATCAGTGAGGATCTATTGAAGCAAAATAGAGATCTATAACAACAAATTTCAATTGCATCTCATTCAAGTCACTTCATTATTACTTTTTCATCATTGTAGTAGTGATTTGTAAATCTCTTAACAAAGTTGATCTTATAGCCATTTTGTAAATCCTCTAACAAGGTGGACAGTTCTACTAAATTGTTCTAAAGTCCTCTAGCAAGGTCACTCCTAGTAGGGTGATTAAATCCTCTAACCAAGTCACACATAATAGTGTGTTTTGTAACCTTTAATAGTGTTGGCTCCTAATAGGGCTCCCTTCAGAAGAGTGAAAATTGGTAGCTAGTTACTTGGTGGTTTTTTCCATATTGGGTTTCCACATTAAATTTGGTGTCTCTTGTGTTCATGTTATTCCTTTTTGCATGCATGTTAATGATTGTGAATGCTTAAAGATCAGTAATAAGTTAATAGACAATTCATCTACCGAGTTACAACATTTTTTTGTGTGGTTACCAAGTGACAATAGCAACTAGTTATTAATGATATCTAAGAGATCTATGGATTTGTTTTTGTGGTAACTGATTCACCCCCCCCTCAGTTACTCCATATATATTTCCAACACTTCCTTCTCTTCATATTTCACTAAAATGGTAGCACCTCTCTCATCTAATTCATCAACCACTCTTATTGTCTCTTTTTCTTGTTCATTTTCAACAAGGAAATGCTTTTGGTCAGCTTCTCATTTTCATCCATGAGATCTATTATGTTCTCTTTAGTTTTATTTGGCTAACTCTAATTTTCTATATGATCCATAAGCTCTTGAATTTAACCTTGTTTATATACACTATAATTTATTTATCATGTTCAATGTAGTCCTCAGTTTATCCTTTAGGGCCTCAATAGTAGTGAGAGCTTTGTCTAGATGATTTTAAAGCTAGAATGCCTCCATTAGATCTTCCCCAAAGTTTTTAAGATCATTTTTCTTAGATCCTACAATTTAATAACATTCTTCCACAAATCAATACTAAGATAGGGGGGTGGGTATTAGTTGATCCTTAAAATCAGTTATCACTAAAACTATTTGAAATAACTTGCATCTAGTTTCTTAAATAGAAAGGTAATGATAAATTTAACAAAGTAAAACCATGAAAGATCACCCATGAAAACATGCATCAATAACACAATGATTTTTGTATGTGGAACCCTTAGTGTGAGGATAAAAAACTATGATGGGAGTAATATACCCACTAGCCTTTTGCTATAAATAAAAGGTTGTCCTATTAAGAGTTACAATTATTCCTTCTTAGAACTCATCCAACAAGAATGAAAGTAACCTATTAAGATTAAAATCATCTTATTAAAGACTACCTTTCTAGAGGATTTAAAATAGTGCTTCTTGGACATATCTTGTTAAAGGATTTAAAAATCCTTAGATACAAGCATTCCTAGTTAAGGTTAACAAATAGTTGAAATGATTAGAAAGCATAACTAAATGGATGATCTAGAAATGGTACAACTTATCTTTTAGATTCATTGTTCAAAACCTAAAGGTCCTCTAACCTCTTTCTTTTTCTTTTCCTTATTCTGTTATTGGCCTTAAATCACCTTTCACATTTATATGTTTGTTAGTTGTCCAATGAGTTGCCATGTTTAAAACTCTTCAATTAAATTTTTGCTCACCCAGCTCTTGAAGTTTTTCTTTCATTGCCTTCTATTTTTTCCATCTCTCGAAGTGTTATCCAAAGTCCCTAACACTCCATGTCACGGTTTCTTCTTTTGAACCACTTGAACCACTTTGAACTCTGGTTCAAAGCACGTCAAAGTAGTTCAACCAAAGGTTTTTGTGCTAATGATTATTTTGTAGGAAACGTGTGTCAAATTTGTGAGGTGTTCTTTTGAATTACTTTGAACCACTTTGAACCTTGGTTCAAAGTAGTTCAAATTCATTCAATGATGGAAGTTTCTTGGTGAAGATGGGTTACAATGTACAACATGCCGTCATTTTGCAAGGCATTGATTGCTATGTCAGAGGGTAATAATTTAAAGGACATTTTTATTCCCAATGCAAAAGATCATCATTATGAGGAAAAGTGGAAAATCTTTGGCTAAAAAAGGGGATTGGATGTTGTAATTAAGCTAATCATTATTAATATAGCCAAAAATGGGAATTATTAAATGAAATGGCTATATCACAAGGCTTTCAAACATGCGATCTTTAACAAGGAGTGATTTTTCATTAATGCCTTATAATGAGCCTGTACCTCCACACGTAAGTGCTTTTCCTTCTTAAAATGAGCTTGGCTTTCTTTTTTGTTTATCATGTGAAGAGTTGAAAGTTTCGAGAAGAAATTGTTAAGGAAGGAAGGGAAAATCATTATTTTTTGGCAAATCATAGGTAGTAAGTTGGTTCAAGGTAATTAGAGGAGGACACCCATCCATATACAAAACACAACTCCTAGGACCAGGTCTCAAGCTAAATCTGAGGCCCTTAAGCAACACAAGGTTCAAACAGAGAAGATGTCAACTCAGAGGTAGGATTCAACTGATGCTCTTAATTTCTTGGATGGCACTGATGGTGATGTACAATTCATCGAGGCTCCTAAGGTGGATCAACCAAAGTTTATGACTCCCACTAGAGATCCTCAAGCAATTTTTGTAGGTCCTACTATCCCTACTTGGTTATCCAACACAATCAACAAGAAAAGAAACCTATAACTAGTTACATCACCTGTGAAGGACATTGTAACTAAATATGCTACATGGGGTTCAAAGGTCAAGAAGTTAAAAATGGATGCCCGTCTAACCAAGGATCCAGTGACTGGGAAGATCACTGCTAAAATAGCCACATACAAACATAAAATAGAGTTCAGAGATGTTGATGATGAAGGTTTCAAAGTTACCTTGGTTGAATTAGGGACCATTAATAGAAGCACTAGTAATCACTTTTTCAAATTCTCTGCTAACCACATGCTAATTCAATCTAAGAAGGATAGAAAAGAGAAAAAGGAACTTAAGGGCATGGTGATGACTATGGATATGTCTATTAATTCCTTGATGAATCTTGGTGCATTGCTAGTTGTCCAAGCCCCCCAAGCTTTCGACCTGAATTCTGCAAGAAGTCAACAAATGGTGAAGCAAATGCAAAGAGGAAAGTTGCTAGCAGATGCCATGAAGGATTGGGTGGAAGTCATCATTAAAGAAGGTAATAAGTTTATTTCAAAATTCATAAATGTATATGCTGAAGGGGAATTACTACTAGGAGAGATTCAAACTTTGATCTGCAGATGGGAAGTAGAGAAAAGCCAGTGTCAGGTGATTGTTTTTCAAGTAACTGAAGTCAAAAGGTTTGGGGCACTTAAGTTTCTAAACTAGAATCCAATGAAGAATGTAGATCCTTGTATGTTGTTTATATGAAAAAAAACATGAGTTGGAAGGAGTTAGTTTATAAGGAAGCAATTAAAGAAGTGTAGGGCATCGAGAACAAAGTTACTAGAATGCATGGAGAACTCCTTAAAGATATGAAAGTAGTAAGTCCTACGGGAATTCTATAGTTTGATGATGAGAATATGGATTCTGAGACACTAACTAAGAGCTTCAATGAAGTAGTTGAGCAGATTAGGGATAATGAGTCGCCAACCACTAATGACTTCATTGTGTTGGTAAACATCGAGTCAATGTTATGTCTCAACAAGAATCTCATGCTATGTTAGAGCTTGAAGATAAAGGAATTCAAATGGTAGAAGGATGCACATAGAGCCAGGTTGCTAAGTTTGAAAAATGCCCATTCCCACACAATGCAAGAGTTCATGAACACTTTCAAGAGCTAGAAGCTAGTGCGTCAGACTGTGAACGAGGAAGAGAAGACTGGCAGTGAGGCTTGAACAAGATAGCTATTTTAGTTACATTTTGAGACCTATTTTATAACTGCTTTCTTTTTCATAACAGTTTCTTGTTTAAACTAAAATGGATGGGTTTTGATGGAGGCCTTTTAGATTCTATAATGGAACTATAAATATTGGGGCATTGAACTGATTAAGTTTATAAATAGATAGTTAGAAACTCTGATAAGTAGATAGTTTATACAATAATTGAAAAATAGTATATGGATGTTTTGCTTTTTGAATGACTGTGTGCATGAAGAAGGTTTAACACACACACACACACACACACACACACACACACACACACACACACACACATATATATATATATATATATGTATGTATGTATGTATGTATGTATGTATGTATGTATGTATGTATGTATGTATAAAATTTGGCTTGGAAACTTGGTGTTCAAAGCGTTTAGATCACTATTACATTGTGAACTCTGGTTTATTGATTCAAGATATTTGATTTTTGCTCTTACTGTAAGTTTATTTCAATTAAGGTGCTTGAATGATTAATATCAGTTTATGGTGTAATTCATTCCTTTGAAATAGATATGTTGTGGAAGTATGGTTCGATGAATTTTTATTTTTTTGTTTGAATTGATTCTAACCTCAATACCAAGGAGTAAGTGAGAGACACTTATGCTCTTTTTGGTAATTTCATATGGAAGTTGTACCTTTAAAATGCAGAGAGAAAATCAAATAACATGAGATTTTCTCAACTGTTGTGAACATTTTGTGTTTTCCGTACCTTGGGCATAGAGTGAATTTGTTAAATAATTGAAAAGACAATTTGTTCACCAACAATGTTCCTTGTTGTTTTTGAATAACCTATTTTCTCTATTTGACCTAGGTCTACTCTACAACTTCTCTACAAATATCTATTGCTTCAATTAATGAAACAATATAATAAGTATCATGTTTTCCTTTTTACACTTATCATCTTTTGGGTGTCAAAAACTCTTTTGAAAATCCCTCCCAATTCTTCAATTCTTCAATTTTAGTTTGCACATACGAGTTAGTCAATTACAGATGTGACTACCTACTCATAGGTACCTAGATTGGCAGGCCTACTAATCTACCTAGAGTCTTTCCTCATGTAGTTGTTAGCTTTTGATTCTTAAAAGACTCTACATTGGATACCTATCACATCACCTTCCACATATGTCCTTTTATCATGTCACATTAATATTAACTTAGCATTCTTGTGTTCCACATGTGATTGCACATTGTACCTTTTGTGTCGGTGTGAACTTGATACCTACTATCTCATCCAAATCAATGTGAGACTACCAATGATGTGATTTGGTCTCCTTACTTCACGCCTTTTTCTTTCCTTTGCTATGGGTTGATAATCAATCACAACACTTAATATTTGATGTAAAGTGGTAAGCATCACCTATCTTTGGTCATCATGCCAATTATATGAATGGTCCAATAATCACATTTAAATATACCTAAAGTATAGTTCCATTGAAGTAAAATATATAGAGTTTACACACTTAATCTAATTAGTATAATTACATTAGATAATAATACTATCACCAATTATCACTTCCTTATCCATACAATATATCTAAAGTCATGTTAATATATACCAATCTATTTATGCAATATGTTGACTCAATGTGTTATGTCCCAAAAATGAGTTGCTCAAAAAAATTATTTACTTTCAATCTCAAAAATAGCTTCACACTTGTCATCTAATTTATTTGGCGAAATCATAATACTATCTTTCACAAACTTTAATTTATATGCAACATTCAATCAATAAATAATCCTTAAAACTATATTGAAAAAAAATGATTACTAGATGAAATACATACTGTGTTAACTAGTTTGTTTTGTATTATGAAACAATGTATCTATGAATAGAGCTTCTAGACTAATAAATCTCACACTCTATATAACTCTCATTTGAATCCTCGAATACAAATACTAACCTTATATGTTAACATATTCTCAAAACCATAGATTGATTCTATTACCCATGGATGAGTGTGGACACAAACATATATATAGTCTATCAAAACTATAGGAGCTCATATTGCCAAAAATATTATGACATTAATGAAAATATTCCAACATAAGGGAACTAATGAGATTATATAAAAATGTAGAATTTATGCTAATATCTAGGAGTATAAAAATTCAAAGTTGAATAATAAATATGTACAGTATCATAAATATCCATAAATTACAAAAAAGAAAAGTAGAATCCAATACCAAAAGAGTTAGCTCTCACCCTCAATGCTAGTATGTAATCCAAATGTCTACATGACTATATTTTCATCTACCCAAAAATAGCTAGAAGTATATCAAAAAGAATGTCTTACTCCATTGAACCTTTCTCACCTGGTGCACACCTAAAGACAAGAAAAATGTTAGGGATTGTATAGGTTTTGCCTTAGTCAAAACCTCCAAATTTTAATATTTTCACCCTAGTAGACAACTAGGTGAGATCAAAGGTATAAATGAAATACATGTGTGGTAGAAATAAACCTTCATATCTGTACCATGATATAAAGTCAATAGGAAATATAATAAATTAGTAGATAAGACCATAATTAATAGACGAGATCACATAATACACAAAATAATAAATACATGCAATACACTATTACTAATAATTGTGGCTCCCCTCTTTAAACTATAAATATGGTAGATGTAATGCAAGAGTCCACTCTATGCTATTGTGAGAGTCCAAGAATTTAGAGTGTTTTAACATAACTTTGACGTGAGAGGGGAATAGATGACCACAAGCTTGGAAATATGTTTCAATATTGTCCAAATGAGAAATAATCAGATTTGTTTTTGTTTGAAATGAGTAGAAGTAATCATTACAAGTATATTTTTGATTGCTTGAACACACACCAAAGTCAAATTGAATGGAATTTTCTAGTTCAAATTTTATAATGTATTAACACATTAGCACATAATATATATGTCTATGTTTTATTATCTTGTCTAATGGATTTCTGGTAGTTGTGCCTCCTCTCTTGAAATTATAAATTGGATATATGTGATGCAAGATGACTCTTTGCATTTGTGAGTAAAAGCTTTTGACAAAAAAATGATGTGAGAGGAGAATAGATGAAGATAAGCTTGGGAATGTGTTTCAATATTGTTCAAATCAGAAATAATGTGAGTTTTGTTGCTTGAAGTGAGTAGAAGATAAAGAAAAGCTTGGAGATATGTTTCAATATTGTCAAAATAAGATATAACATAAGTTTTGTTGCTTGAAGTGAGTAGAAGTAATTGTTACTAGCACATTTGACTACTTGGACACTAAATAGATTTCTATCTGTCATGATCTTGTGGAATTGATTTCTCTTGAAAAGAAAAACACATGTTCATAATGCTTCATCACTACCACCTATGAAATCAAAATCAAGAAACTTGAGTCATAGTCTTTTAGTTAGTATGATGATAAGGATATGCACTTAAACAATAAAGAAAACATTGAAGAAATTATGGAAATAAAGAGACAATGATCAGCTTAAATTACACAATCTTAACATAAAAGAATTAATTATTCTTCTTCTCTATTATAATTTTAAATTTACATCATAGATGTCTATAACATAAGTTTGTATTATAAATTTTACATTAAAATTTTCATACAAAATGACTGTAAATATATATAATTTAAACTTTAAAACATGTCTCTATATCTCATCTTTAAAAAGCCAGATAAAACGTTATTAATAAATGATGATGCTAATTGATTTTCAAAGAACAACAGCAATTGGAAATATTTATATATAATTCGTGCATTTAAAATTTCAAAAGTCCAATCAAAAGATTTCTTTGAATTGTCCAAAACCTCTTTGAACCTTAAAATATTAATTTACAAATTTAAAACTTAGAAATGAAACCCGTCAAAGTGTCTTTATACTCATTTTTCTTCACTTGAATATTCGGCCTTCTCGCTCCATCATTGTCTAGTATAAATGAATTCCTTTCTATTGACCTACATTAGTTTTAACAAAATTCTATTCCTTCAATCTTCTAGCTTACAAAAAAGAGAAGAATAGTTAAATTAATATCGTGATGAGGACATGCACTTCAACAATAAAGAAAACATTGAGAAAATTAAGGCAGTGATGGAGTAATGGCCACCTTAGTTTATACAACATATATTTTGGTGTTTGTCATACTTGGCGTGTTCTCAAAAAAGCTCTAATTTAAAATAGAGTAGTTAATGTTGGGATGTGATTTTTCTGATCCTGATTGACCTTTTTTTCTTCGTATAAACTGTCGGAAGACTCACAATGGAATCCTCCTCTGCTTCCCAACTGCCCAAAAAAAAATTCTGTATCATGTTAAAAATATATGATGGCGGGGATTAGTTTACAGAGAAAAAGACAAAGCAGAACTACTTTACAAAGAAAAGCCTTGTATAGAATTCATTGATATCAGGGCAAGGAAAAGTATTTTAAGGGTGTAAACAAATTCCATCCTGTACAATTTATTATTTATCCAATCATGGAAATGTATCTATAATCTAACAAAAACTTGTCCCAATAATTCGGCTTATTAGCATTGGCACAGACTCTTCCCCTTGAATCATTAAAGATCACCTTGCTCACTTTTGGATCATCTGATATAATTGTGGGGCTCGCAAGAAGGTGAGCTTTGAACACCTTTCTATGTCTGATTTCATAAATTAAAAATTAGGTCTATAATAAAACAGCATGAGGCATCTCTAATATCAATTCTTAAGAAAAAAATTATTTAGTATAAGTCAGGTTACAAAACTCCATTGTTGGTCCGAAATGAGAGCTACTGTAGCAGACATTTACAAAGATAGAGATTGTACTTTTCTGACATGAACTTCTGATTACCATGGTGCACACGTGCAGCACAAAATGACATGGCCACGCCAAATTCCACAACCATGCATGTTCTTGTGTGTTTTTACTATTGGCTTTTTCCCTTAACTTGAATAATGGTCTGAGCATGTAAAGTTGAGAAACTTCCATCATCCTGACAGAAGGGCTGACAAAAATGTAATATTATTAATCATTAACGAACCATGAAATACGTTTTCAATCTGGTTTTCAATCTGTATAAGTTTTGAGCCGCGAATTGTTTCATTTCAAAGTTAACATATGAGAACTCCAATACTAGTTTCTATTATTAGATCTTAATTCTTTTGGATCATTAGATGACCCAATTTTAAACATGCCTTGAACTGTAGATTCAGCTAGTCACATTTGGATTATCTGTATGACTTTTGAAGTACAAAACTCCAGAAATTTCCCATTGCAAGGAATAACAATATTATATTTCATAGATTTTTGTTTAGAATAACTCTTCAGAATATTTAAGAGCTCTCCCTTCTTAGGATATTACATTAATGGGACTCGGTTGAAAAAGTTGAGAGCTCTCCCTTCCTAGGATATTGCATTGATTGCATGTAATTATGTTGTCCAGTGTGGGCCAGATTCTTCAAGTCGATGCCAATGTAATTACCTAGCACACTTTGGAATCGGGTGCATAGAAAAGTAAATGCGTGATCAAAGGCAACATTCAATACACTGTACAACACACTAAAATCTGAATCTTCACCAAAAGCTTTAGTTCAATATAGAAGCATAAGAAGCACCCAAAGAAAGTAGTTGATCATACAGCTACGCTTACTCTATAGCAATAGTGCAATAGATACCATATTTTGTCCATATTTAAAAGTAGTAAATTCATCGAATTTACCCTCCAAGGGAAAAAAATTGGACATATCCAAATGAACAAATCAAATTGAAATAGTCACAGACATTATATCACCTTCATGAATCACCTTCCAACTCAATCTTATCTAGTTGAGCTCTAATACATGAGCTACCATTATAATATCAAAAGGCTTAAATATCACATACTAAGGCTTGATTCCTAAACTAAAAGTGTGAAGTAGTCAAAATTGACTTATTTTTTCAAACTTAATTTCTTCCTTAATGTTTCATGTTTAAAGGTGGCTTCATAATAACAAGCTAAAGAATCTGATCCTCCCCTTGTAAGAACTACAAAGCGACCTGCCTAAGAAACATGATCAATTATTTCCTCTATGACCATTAGAAAAAGATATTTGTGCACATGAATTGGGTCTGAAGAAAGCTAAATTCCATGGTACACCACAAGGTGATCACATAAATGAATTAATTATGCACATCCACTTGTAGAATTGGACCACTCTTAAACATCACACACTAAGAAATTAAACTTGGAAAAATGAGTCAACCTTGACTATTTAACACATTTATTTTAGAAATCAAGAATTAGTGTGTGATGTTTAAGCAGTCCAATAGAATTGCATGAGTTCATGCACCATTAAATTCAATAAAACCATACACATTTTATATACTCTTGACCTACTATAACATCAGACAAGAAAGACTATCTAAAGATAATAAGTGTCATGAACTTACAGTATAAGGAATCTCCCATGTCAATCCTTATTGAAACTTAATCTATTATAAGCTAATTTGAAAGTTGACTAAGTATCATGAACTTACAGAAGCCTTATTTTGTCAATGAAGCTCTTAGGCCTTGCTGAATAGCCACATGATATAAGTTAAAGCATTATGTCACCCTTTGCTAGTCTTTGTCTCATTGTGACTAAATGCTCAACTAAAATGCATGCAATTTTTTTCAAGCCAATTGGTTTATTAAGATTCTAGCCAATGTGCTTCTATCTTACAAAGCAATCTAAATGTACTATCCAACCTATTATATAATAGATGTCAAACAATACATTCTATTGAATGCTTTTCATCATGGTAGCCTTGATAAGATTTCGAGGTTATCTGGTTGAGTGTACATTTACAAGGATTATAGGCTTCTACAGTCTATAGTACCCTTCATACATCTATATAGAATGATGAGTTTTGATTGTATATTCAATGTAAAATTGAAAATAAAATGATGGCTTCCATTTTTTTTGCTCTGCTAGGGTTTCTTGCTTCATGCAAACTTCCAATTTTTTATGTATGGATTTTTGTCTAAACTTTCCTTCTATAAGCACCTCTTGTCACACCACATTTACTACAGGAGTTTTTAAAGCTAGGATATAATGGCTCTGGCCAGCGGTAAACCAGTTGTTTTTGGTGTTCACACTGTTGCTTCGGTCTACCATGGCACCGCCTTAGAAAAATACCCGCGCAAGTTTCTCCTAAAGGTTTTTCATGAGGTAATCCTGATATTATTCTTCCTTTGCAAGAATTTGATGTTGCATGTGACTAGTTAAAATAACACACCTTGATAGGTTATTTTGTGGGTAGGACTCCTCTTGAAGCTATGCTTAGAGAATGGGTTAATAAGAGCTATACTCCTCATGGAGTCTGCTTTGATGTTGTGCAAAACCTTACCAAAGATTTTTTTAAATTTTGCTTCGCTAACCCGTCGCAAGCAAAAATGGTCGTTAACAATGGACCTTGGTCTGTGTGTTCCTTTTTGCCTATTTTTCAAAAAATGGTCACGAGACTTTACAGTCTTAGATGATAGAAAGCTCAAGGTTCCTATGTGGGTCGAGCTCTCAGGTCTACCCCTACCATGTTGGCCTTTCATTGAGTCCATTGCCAAAGTCCTTGGCAAAGTTGTTACCAAGGATCCTGAGAAATTTTTTCATGCTCGCCCACAATAATGTGTTTGCATTGAGGTAGACCTTTCTAAGGATCTTAAGGATTCTATGGAAATTTAGATTGGGACTTAGACCTTCTCCAAGAAGGTACTCTACTTGAATCTCCCCAACACCTATTATAGGTTCCAATCCGTGAAACACAAGATCAAGGATTGCCCTCTGGCTACGCCTAGGGTCAAGCCCATGCCTAAAGAAGCACCTACCAAATAGGCCAAAGGGAAAAAATAAGAATGGGTTACTATTGGACGTAAGGGCAAGGCTCCCTCAAATCCCTTGCCCCCTAAGTAGTCCTATGCTATGGTCGTCGTGGTCCCTCCTATCCCCACAAGAGCATCAATTCCTGCCAGCGTAGGAATGCAAGTGGTGGACAAAGGAACTACTCCCAGAGTTTCACAGGTTTCACACCCTACTGGCACGCAAGGGATTAAAGTAGCCGCTAGGGCTTTTGCCTTGGTTGGGTTGCGTACTCCTCTCGCTACTTCTTCCATAGCACAACCAGTGACACAACATTCTCGTAGTCCTCCTAGACGTGTGGAGATACCAGAGGTGAAACGTCAGGCTGTAAGTCCAGAGGATTTTCCTTTCAAATTCAACCATGTTTCTACCTTCTTGTAGAATAGCTACTCCTCTTTGGAGGATGAAGATGATATGGAAGAGTTCTCATGAACTTCCTATCATGGAATGTTCCCCAGAAAGTACTATGTTCGAGATGTCCATCACATACTTGGTAATTTAGATTTTCTTTATCTACAAGAAGTTAAAATTTTTGGTTTCATGCTTTCTTTGGCATGCCACGTAATTTGGTAGGATGGCGTGATGTTTTCTTCCTAGTGCGAAGTTGGCTGAGGTGGTGTAGTTACTCTCCTATCACCTTGCCTTCATTCTACTATTATTTCACACAATTCTGACCCCACACATAGAATTATTTGGCTTTTCTTTCCATTAACAATCATTCTTTTGGAGTCATTAATGTTTGTGCTTCCAATGATGCTATGGAAAGATGCCAAATGTGGGCCTGGCTAGCTGATAACTTGTCTCTAGCTACTTGGGTTATGTGTGTGGACTTTAATATGGTTGAAGTGGCCTCTGAAAAAGATGGCATTCTACCTTTTCACTAGACAGCTGGTGAAAGACAAGCCTAGTATTACATGCACAATAAATTGAGCCTTTTCGATCCCAATACCAACCGCCACCAGGATAGTGGAGTTTGGTACACTTGGTCCAACTTTCAAGCTAGCTTTGACCACATATTAAAATGCCCTGATCATGCTATGATCACTGTACAATCTTTTTTCTCTTTGTCTAAAGATCAATATTTTCCTGTCATTCCCTTGCCAGATGTGATGTTATCTGACAACTACCCCATTTATTTTGTCATTTCTCTGCAAACAACTATCCCAAAGGTGGCCAAGTCTCTATTCTTCCTCAACACGTCTATGCTAATGCATGCTTCCACCATTTTGTACATCCTACGTGTCTAGAACTTGGAGCTATGTCCACATTCTCAAAGGGGATGGATTCAATGGTGGAATGATGCCATTACCCAAACTGCTCGATTCCTACGCATTTATGGGCAATAATTGGCTATGTTCTATAAATGGTCATATGAAGCCAGAACACTTGCCCTAAAAAAAGCCTCTAAGGTCCTCACCCTCAATCCCTTTGATGTGGACTTACAAATTCAGCTTGCCAAGCTTTGCCATGACAAACAAATTGCTAATAATTATGCTACTTGGGGAGCCCAAATCAAGGCTCATCTGTACTGGTTGGAGGTTGGCTACAAAACCTCAAAGGAGTTTTTTCAGGCTCTTCATGCCCGTCATACCAATGTTGGGATTAAAAAAAATCAAACAAGGAAATGTGGTTCTGTCTAGTCTCCCGCCATCCTACAAGCATTTGTTCATCACTATGAGAATGTGTATGCTTTGCAGGGAAATTTAGTTGCTTGGGAGGAAGCTCTTAGAAAATGTATTTCTATTACTCCAAACCATTTGGCAACTGATCAACACACTTTCTGTGAGCAACTTCTTTCCCTCCAAGACCTTAAAGAGGCGTTCTACTCCATGGTGGATGAAAAGTCCCTTGGGTGTGATGGGTTTCCTTATGAATTCTATAAACACCTCTGGGAGCATATAGGTCCTGATCTACACAAATTTTATCTCAAAGCCTATCACTCTAAAAGGTTAGGAGCCATTATAAACAAAAAATATATCAAATTCATACCTAAAGCCAGTGATCTAGAGGACATATGTAATTGGAGACCCATTACCCTTCTAAATGTGTCATATAAGATCATTGCCAAGGCCCTCTCTCTCAAAATTAGGCACATGTTGCCCTTAATTATGCAACCAAAGCAAACTGGATTCATCAAGTCCATATATATTCTTGACAACATCATTGTTGTCTAGGAAGGAATGGAACGGGCTCGCAGGTCCAATCAGAAGGCCATATTTTTAAAGATAGATTTTGCTAGAGCCTATGATCACATTGAATGGCCCTTCATCTTGGCTATGCTCCAGGCTTTTGGTTTTGGCCCCAACTTCCTCCAGTCCATGGAGATGCTCTTTGGGGATGCTAGTTCTTGCATTACCATCAACAATTCACAATTTAAGGCTTTTGGACTTTTTCGTTCCATCAGACAAGGTTGTCCACTAGCTCTTGCGCTTTATGTCCTTGTTGCGGAAGGTTTTGGATATTTTCTTGTGCATTCTGTGTCCTTTGGACTAGTTTGTGGAATTTACCATCCTAAATCATCCTCCCAATTAGTCAATGGACACTTTGCTGATGATTCTTTTCTCACTCTTTTAGTGGATGAAGAAAACATCAATAATGCTTTAAGTTGCCTACACCTTTTGTCAAGCATCTGGTTCTTCCATTGAATGACATAAGATGCTCTACCTTCACCAGTCATTTTTGCCAGCTCTACCTTGGATCAACCACTTTGAGTGGAAATGGGTTGGTCATGGAGAAATCTTCCACTTTCTTGGCATTCCTTTTGCATTCCAAGTGTCACCTATGGAACTGTGGAATGTTGTGCTGGCCAAGATTAGAAAAAAGCTTGACTATTGGATCACAAAGATGCTTTCCCTCATGAGAAAATTCGAGATTTGTTCTAAGATTCTTGTAGCCACTCATGTGTATTACTCCTCCTATTGGGCTCCATCCAAAGCTTCTTACATGAAGCTAGAAAGATTTCTCAGGGATTTTGTTTGGGCCTCTAGTTTTGATTACCATGGCCTTCACAGAGTGGCCTGGGATTTTTGTTATCTCCCAAAAGAGTCCAGTGGTCTTGGCTTGCTTGCCACTTGGAAACAAGGACTTGCTCTTTATGAAAAATGGATTATTAGGGCTATCTTAGGAGATGAAGCTTGGAAGATTCTGGTTCGGCACTACATTTCTTCCAACTTTCTCATCAATAAGCCTGCTTGGAAGGGGATTGGTTTACAAACCCTTCTCATTATGCATGAGCTCATGGTCATTCAGGGCTCATTCATCATCAAGAGAATCTAAAAATCCTGGGAAGTTGTTAAGCCTTGGCTTTGATGGGGTGGAGATGAATTCCACAATGGCCTCTCCTTGAATCAGCCGAACATTTGGTGGTCTCCCCTGTTTGCCATTTAAGGTAATCCCCTCGCCAAGACTCAAGGGGCTAGTGCTCTACATTTTTTCAAACATGGCATCAAAACTCCTAAGGTCCTCTTTTCATGGGTCACCATGAGAATTAGGACCTGGGAAGATATGCAAGTTTAGTACTGCCTTGTCCATTCAGACCAATAGACTTTTGACCTTCTACTTTCATCCATCCCTATTCACTTAGTTCATAAAGTGGGGATTCAATCTATTCACCCTTGGTGGCTTGATTGGAAGTGGTATACTACCACTTCTTTTTCTAATTACAAGCCAAGTTTGGGTTATAGATGGCTTTTGCCTCATCTTCCCATGGTGGATACGCTAAACCACAGATGGCATTTTCAATCTTCTCTTTCTTGATGGAGAAAATGCTTTGATACCATATGGAATGCTATAACTAAACCCAAGATTGCACATTTTTCTTGGTGCATGGCCTTCCAAGGTCTTCTACTCGGGCCTCGGCTCAAACACATTGGGGTTCCTGATCCTAGATGCCCCTTTTGTGGACAACCAGAGTCTTTCTTGCATAATTTTTGGTTTTGCAAGCATGCTTAGAATTATTGGCACTGGATACATGATTTTTTCAAGCCATTCAAACCTGAACCTTTCTCTTGGCACATGATTTTACTAGGTGACTCTCCCAGATTTCCTCAAAAGTTCAACCAAATTTGGCATACCTTTAGACTGGAGATCCTGTTTTCTCTGTAGAAATATAGGAATGTTGTTCTTTTCACACATAGTTTTTTGGATGTTAACATTGCTATGTATACTAAGGCATGCATTTGTAATAATGTAATTATGCAAATTTAGGTGCAAGCTAACAAAGTTGCACTCAAAGTAGCTCACCCGCAGGAGCTACTCAATCAGTTGGGCAATGCTCCTTGTACTATCACTAGAGTTCCTCTTGATGCCTCGGTGGAGACCTCAACGCCCCGTGGCTGCCATCCTTGGATCCACTCCTCTGACCACCACTTGCACACCAAATACTCCCAAGCTTCTCATTTCCACTCTCCTAGTGGTGGCGATGGTAGATGGAGGTGCTGCTTAGCTTCCCCACCCCATGGTGGTATTGGTTGGTCCCCAACTCCTTCTCCTAGTTCTCATTGTGTGCACTCAAGGAAGTGGCCTCACTTGGACCTTGCAATTTCTCCTCCATGGCCAAAGGTTAAAGATGCAAAGGTTGCCACTATTGTTTCTGCTATTGATGATGGCTAGACTATTCCTAGCCTACTCCCCAATCCTAAAGATGATTGGAGTTTTCAAGGCAAAGATGATCCACCACCCTCAGCTAGCACTGCTTTGGCAACTTGAGGTTGTCTTTTTTTTTTTTTTTTTGATGAATAGTTTTTGTTTCTAGCTGTGGCCATGTTTTTAGTTCGGCTTTCGACATGTGAACTCTTTCACAAGGTGATCTTGTATCCCCCAGCCCCTTTTTTGTGAATTGTAAACTGAGTATATTTTATTAATAGAAAAGGACACTATTCATCAAAAAATAAAAAAGGCATTGAATTTTATGATTTAACGAGTGATCTAAATAAACATTCTAAAAGTTTAGGATTGGCATTGTGAATAGGGAATCACATAAGATCATTGTTTTTTTCCTTCTATGAATCATGATAGAGTTTATGGTTAAGGAAATTATTCTTTTATTTGTGCATTTGTTCTTGGATAATGCAAACATCTATTATTTGATTTTATGTATGGATTGAAAGTATTTTATTATAATTTAGGAGTTTATGATATTGAATGATCAATGCATGCATAAGTAGATCTGCTAAATGTTCTTTGTTAGGGTTTGTACAATTTCTGTCTGAACCCTTTCTACCATGCCACTTGTCATTTTACATTTAGTGCAGGAATTCCTTTTAGGATATAATGGCCTCTACCCTCTCCATCCTAGTAGTTGCTATTGGTATTGGAGTTGTTGTTGCATGTGCAAATGGCCCCACCAAGAAAATTCCCACACAAGTTTGTGCCCAAGGTATTCCATGAGGTAATTCCTCTCACAACCTAGTTTTGAATATCACTGCTTTTGAATTTTCTTGTCAATGGCTAAAAACCCAAACCCTTATTGAGTATTTTGTTGGTCGCACTCTATCTAAAAGCACACTGCATGAATGGGTCACCAAGGCCTGGACCCCGTAAGGGATTTTTTTTGTTACGTTTTGGTAACCCCTCCCAGGTCAAGAGCATTTTCAGCCATGGGTCATGGATAATTTGCTTGTCTCTAATTATTTTGCAGAGATGGTCTCAAGACTTTTGCGTTTTGGATGACCGCAAACTTAAGGTTCTAGTTTGGGTAGAGTTGCCTAGGCTGCCCATCCCTTGCTGGTGTTTCCTCCTAGAAATTGACCAAACTATGGGCAAAGTGATTTGTGTGGAACTGGACAAATTTTTCAATGCCTACCCTCAGCAGAGGGTTTGTGTTGAGGTCAACCTCTTTAGGGACCTTAAAGAATCAGCAAAAATTCATATTGGTGCTACCACCTTTACCCAAAAGGTGCTCTACCTGAATCTCCCAAATACTTTCTATTGTTTTCAATCTGTTAGCATAAAATAAAGGATTGTTCTCTTCTTGAGCGCAATCACTCTCTGGTCTAGGAAACCAAGCTGGCTCTGGTCGTTAGAAAAGATGAATGGATGATGGTCACCAAGAAAGGCAAGGGCGCTGCTAAGCTAGGTCCTTTTTCTCAAGAACCTAGATGTCCCAGGTCTAGTGTTGCTCCTCTAGTTCTCATGTCTCGAGGTTCCCATGGTTGTGCCACTAGCTGTTTCAAACTCTGTGTCATAGGGGACAAAATAGCCAAAGTTTCAAGCTTCTTGGGTTCATGTGTCTCAAGAAGAATCTATGATTTTCTCTTAGTCTCTCCATCACTCTTACAATCCTGAATGCTAGAATGTGGTCTCTATCAATGGGGATAAATGAAGAGCCATTTCTTTGGGTGACCCCTCATTTGAATCCTCCACTTTCTTTCATAACAAATTTTTCTCTCTTGGGGATGAGGAGAATATTCAAGCTAGTTTATAATGAATTTTCTCTCATGGAATGTACGGGGGCTAATAGACCTCTCTCAAAAATATTCTATTCATGATATTAAGTGTAGGCTTGGTAATATTGATGTATTGTGCCTGCAAGAAGTCAAATTCTCTGAGTTTCTTCTCAACTCAGCCTGCCATGTTATATGGCTAGATGGTGTTAGTTTTTCTTCTCAGCATGAAGCTAGTCGAGGTGGTGTAGGCACTCTCCTCTCCCCTCAGCTTTTTCCTTTTGTTATTTCTCATGGTTCTGACCCTATGCAGAGAGTTGTTTGGATTTTTTTGTCTTTTCAAAATCATTATTTTGGCATTGTCAATGTCTATGCCCCTAATGATGTAGTTGAGCATTCACACCTATGAAGGTGGCTAGCTGATCATTTGTCACTTGCCACCTAGATATTCTGCAAAGATTTCAATATGGTTGAGTTGGCTACTGATAAAGTGGGCCTTCTACCTTTTTGATGTTCAATTGGAGAGAGTGAAGCCTGGTTTTACATGTAGAACAAATTAGGCCTTTCTTATCCCAATGTTCATCGCTATCGACCTAATGGTGTCTGGTACACTTGGTCCAACTTTTGAGAGGGATCTGACAGTGTTCTTAAAAGGCTAGACTTTGCTACGATTTCTGCTCAATCTTTTTTTTCCTTTTCTCACATGAGTATACTACCTATCACTCTACTCCGTAATGTGACTCTTTCTGACCATTTTTCCATTCACTTCTCCATTAGCTTGCATTCTGCCCCTCCTTGTAATTGTAAAACTTAGTTTTACCTTAATACTTCCTTACTGTCACATCCACCCGCCACCTCTCATATTTTATAAACTTGGAATCTTGAACCTAGGCCCCAATCCACCTCTAGGTGGACTTAGTTGATCTGTAAACTAGGATTTACAATTTTTTAGCTTAATCCAAATTACAGATTTAATTCTCGATCTACGTAGTAATTGCGTGGTTATGTTTCTTAAACCATTGAAATTAGAGAGAAGAAGTGTACACTTTAAACACTTAAATCAATTGTGTTTAGCAACATAAAAGAAAGAACATAACTGAAAATGAAATGAAAGAATAGGAAAGAGATATAAGAGATGCAAATAATTTGGTAATGGAGTTCATCTAGTTAGGACTACGTCTCCGGGTCTGCTTCTCAATTCGAGGACCGCTTTATTAATGTTGCTGGGCAAAACACACCTTCTTACAACATCCAAGTTTCAACCTTCATAGTCTCTCTCTCTTTTGCACTTGAAGATAATAACTTTGTGCTTACAATAATATCTCACTTGCAAACTCTCAAGAATTACAAAAACTTCCCCAAATTCCCAAGAGCAATTTTTTTCCTTCCAGCTAATTGTTCATCTCTTCTAAATTCCCCTCCTTTTATACATGAAATTTAGCCAAAAATGGGCTAAAACAATTAACCAACAGAATCCCCTATTTTGGTTACATAAATTCGAATTTGCCTCTTTTACCATTATTTTGTTATGATCTTAGACCAAAATTAAGGGTTTGTTTTCAACAAATGCCCTTATTTAGATAAGATTGGGCGGATTTGTTATGGATAGATAACAACTCTTCCCTTAATATTTCATATACCATAAATAACCTATTGGCTGACCTTAATTTTAGGAGGGTAATGGTTGGGAGTTCAAATCCCATTATCCCTTTTCTTAAATTCGAATTAAATAACTATTTAAATTTGAATTTGAACTTTTTCCCTCTCTTTAAGATTTTATGATGTCATGCTGATATCATCAAAATCCACACTTTTATCTAAACTTCAAACTGTTATAACTTTCATATTTGATCTTCATTTTTAACAAAATGAACGCCGTTTGAAAGCTGATGCAGGAGCATCGAGAGGTATAAGGGCAATCCTGTGTCACCCAAAAAAATGTATTTAGACTTAGTTTATGTTTCATGTGTTTTCATTTCTGGATACCCATTTGTGTCAAATAAAGGTTCCAACTCTCACAATTCCACTATCAGTGTTCTAGGATAGAGTATTTGAACACCTTGGGATACGTGTAAATGTCAAAAAAATAGGAGTATGTAATTGGGCCATCATTTTGGTAAACTAGAAGGTGTAAATTGGCCAGATGAATGTAATTGTAATTTAGAGCATTCCAGAAAAAGAATCAGGTCAAAAGACCCCACAGTTTGAAAGTTATTGCAATGTTTCAGGTGTTTTCATTTCTGGATACCTTAATTTTAGGAGAGTAATGGTTGGGAGTTCAAATCCCATTATCCCTTTTCTTAAATTCGAATTAAATAACTATTTAAATTTGAATTTGAACTTTTTCCCTCTCTTTAAGATTTTATGATGTCATGCTAATATCATCAAAATCCACACTTTTATCTAAACTTCAAACTGTTATAACTTTCATATTTGATCTTCATTTTTAACAAAATGAATGCCGTTTGAAAGCTGATGCAGGAGCATCGAGAGGTATAAGGGCAATCCTGTGTCACCCAAAAAAATGTATTTAGACTTAGTTTATGTTTCATGTGTTTTCATTTCTGGATACCCATTTGTGTCAAATAAAGGTTCCAACTCTCACAGTTCCACTATCAGTGTTCTAGGATAGAGTATTTGAACACCTTGGGATACGTGTAAATGTCAAAAAAATAGGAGTATGTAATTGGGCCATCATTTTGGTAAACTAGAAGGTGTAAATTGGCTAGATGAATGTAATTGTAATTTAGAGCATTCCAGAAAAAGAATCAGGTCAAAAGACCCCACAGTTTGAAAGTTATTGCAATGTTTCAGGTGTTTATGTTTCATGTGTTTTCATTTCTGGATACCCATTTGTGTCAAATAAAGGTTCCAACTCTCACAGTTCCACTATCAGTGTTCTAGGATAGAGTATTTGAACACTTTGGGATACGTGTAAATGTCAAAAAAATAGGAGTATGTAATTGGGCCATCATTTTGGTAAACTAGAAGGTGTAAATTGGCCAGATGAATGTAATTGTAATTTAGAGCATTCCAGAAAAAGAATCAGGTCAAAAGACCCCACAGTTTGAAAGTTATTGCAATGTTTCAGGTTTTGGAGACCTCCTAAGAATGCTTCAAAGTCAGGATAGGGGCATTAAATGACCTCAAAAAGGGCCAAAAAATGGGGGACAAGAAAATCTAGTCCATAGGGCTATAGAGCACTTCAAGAGCTTTTTGAAAATGTAAATGGTTGGTCAATCAGAGCTACGGTTCAAAAGTTATGCCTCCCAGAAGTTCAGTTACCATTTTTGGATTCTTCTAGATTTGTGTCGACTTCTAACACAGCTTCTGGAGCCTTCTATTTGGTTGGTGGATGCCTACTAGCACTTTCTAGAATGTATTCCTAGTCCTTAACCCTCTGAGGTCTATTTAAGGACATTTTTGGCATTGTAAAAGGCAATTAAGAGTGGAGTTTGAAAGGAGGTACTAAAAGGAGAAATTATCTCTAGATTATTATTGTTGTAAACCCTTAGGGCACGTTTTGAAGTCTATTTTCTCTGTACTGAATTTAATTGCATATTTAGATAGTTAATACAATATTCCCTTTCCTGTTGTGTCCATTTTGTGCTTGGTTGTGTCCCCATCAAAAGCTCTCATCGGGCTTTTCATTTTAAAATCCATTGTTGACCACTTTTCAGATGGTTTGATTTCACCCTTTATCTAGCCCTCTAGTCTACCTCTTGACTTTAACTTTGATCGAGCGTAACTTTTTCATGCGAGCTCCTTTTTCGCCCATTCAAATTGCATCGAGTTCTATTCTCTGAGCTCTTTGCAGTGATGTTAACTTTGAGAGATTATGAGACTGTTGAATTTTCGGCCTTTTGGATCAACCTAGATCATCAGCAGTGGAATGATGCCATCATCCATACTGTGATGTTTCTTCACATTTAGGGGAGACAATTGGCCACTTACCATAAGAGATCATATAAGGCCACTACCAAAGATCTTTGTATGGCCATTGAAGTTCTAGCCATGAATCTATTTGAAATAGATCTCCAGGTTCGGCTTACCAACCTCCACCACCAAAAGTAGGTTGTAGACAAACATACTTCCCGGGGAGCTTAGCTTAAAGCCACCTACACTAGTTGGAGGTTGGAGATCAAGCTTCCAAGGAATTTTTTAATGAGTTGAGGGCTTGCCATTCTATGGTGGAGATCAAATGCATTCGGGAAGTCAACACTCCTTCTATGAGCTTCCTAACATTCTCCAAGCTTTTGTTCACCACTATGAAAAAAATTTCATGGTGGAGGGCCGTTCAAAAGCCCGAAATCAAGCCTTACAGGCTTGTTTGGATGTCACTCCTAAAAGGCTCACTCCAGAACAATATGCATTCTGTGAGTAGAATCTCACTTTAGCAGACTTCAAGGAAGCTACTTTCTCCATGGTGAACAATAAGGCCCATGGTTGTGATGGTTTCCCTTGGGAATTTTACAAAGCCTTTTGGGAAGAGATTGGACCAGACCTACAAAAGGTTTACCTTGAAGCCTACAATTCCTACTCTTTAGGAAATATTATTAATAAGGGGAATATCAAATTCATACCTAAGGTAGGTGACCCTAAAGATATATGCAATTGGAGGCCTATCACTTTGTTGAATATCTCTTACAAGATCATTGCCAAGGATCTCTCTTAAGTTCTGTCATCTTCTTTCTAAGATTATTTTCCCTCAACAAACAGGTTTTATCAAATCCCATTATACCTTGGGCAATATAATTGTTGTGTGGGAAGAGATGGAATGGAATCAACACTCCAAGAAATCAGCCATCTTTCTCAAGATTGATTTTGTTGAAGCTTATGACTAGATATAGTGGCTTTCATTCTTGCAATGCTTTAGGTGCTTGGGTTTGGTCCTACTTTTTTGCAGTCTATCCAGATGCTTTTTGAGGATGCTTCTATGTGCATCTCCATCAATAGCCATCAGTCTCAAGCCTTTGGGCTTTATTGTTCAATTCAACAAGGCTATCCTTTGGTGCCCTTTCTATATGTGTTGGTTGCTAAAGGTTTTGGGTACTTGCTCACAAATGCCATATCAAAAGGGAGGGTCTATGGTATTTCCCTTCTAGACTCCCTTGATTAGCTTGTGAAAGGCCATTTCATAGATGACTCCTTCCTCACTCTCATTGAGGATGAGGAGAATGTTTCTTTTTCTCTGTAATGTCTTGACACCTTCTGTCTTGCTTTAGGGTTTTCTATACATTGGCACAAAATCCTCTGCTATAGGCAATCTTCCCTTTCCCTACCTGCTTGGCTTGGGCAATATCAATGGAAATGGGTCCAATATGGTGAAATTTTTCATTTCTTGGGCATCCCTTTTTCCTTCCAAGCTTTTGTCATCAAGCTCTAGAATGTAGTCCTTGCACAAATAGAGAAGCTAGAATATTAGATCACCAAACTTCTCTCCCTCGTGGGCAAGTTTTAGATTTGTTCCTAAGTGTTGGCTACCGCCCATGTGTACTAATTTTCCTCTTGGCCTCCTTCTAAGGCCTCTTATCTCAAACTTGAGCATCTATTATGTGACTTCCTCTAGGCTTCAGATGCTTCTCAACAAGGCTTTGATAGAGTTTCGTAGGATTTATGTTGTCCTCCCAAAGAGTCTAATGATCTAGGCTTTCTGTCTACCTAGAAGCAAGGTATTGCTCTTTGTGCCAAATGGGTTATCCGAGCTCTTTATGGAAATGAAGTTTGGAAGATTTTGTTGCAGCATTGCATTTCTTTAGGCTTTCCAGTTCATCGGCCAGCCTGGAAGAGGATTGGTTTTCAGACCCTTCTTGTGA
The DNA here is from genome assembly GCA_028749045.1 of Cupressus sempervirens. Classification (NCBI taxonomy): domain Eukaryota; kingdom Viridiplantae; phylum Streptophyta; class Pinopsida; order Cupressales; family Cupressaceae; genus Cupressus; species Cupressus sempervirens. The sequence continues at coordinate 69,065,900 of CM053793.1, forward strand.
CCACTAAACCTATTCAGATTTAGGGTACTTTTATTCCCAAAAGTGTTTGAAAAGCCTGAGAAGTAGTTAAGCCCTAGCTTCGCTAGGCTAGTGATGGGTTTAGAGATGGGCTCTCCATGAACCAACATAATCTTTGGTGGTCACCATTATTTTCTATCCAAGGTGTTCCCTAGGCTAAAGTACATGGGGTTAGTGCTCTACATTTTTTTAAACATGGCATAAGAACCCCTAAAGATCTTTTCTCCTGAGTTACTATGAGCTTACAGTCATGGAAAGACATGAAAGTGCAATACTGGCTTACTCGTCTAGATTGACAAAATTTTGATCTTCTAGTTTCTGTGGTGCCTCTACATTTGTTACATAAACTTGGTATTCAATCCTCTCACCCTTGGTGGAAAGACTAGAAGTGGTATCCAGACACCCCGGTAACAAGCTATAAGCCTAGGCTAGGCTACCGATAGTTGGTCCCTCACATGCCCATGGTTGAAGTTCTCAACCAAAGATGTCATTTGCAATCTTCTTACCATACTTGGAGTCATAGGTTCTCCACTATGTGGCAAACCATTACTGAGGCCAAAATTGTACATTTCACCTGGTGTATTATTTTCTAGGGCTTTCCTTTGGGTCCTCGACTATGGCATCTAGGTGTTCTTAACCCCTGTTGCCCTTTTTGTGGTCAACCAGAGACTTTTTTGCATATTTTTTGGTTATGTCGATGGGTTCAATGTTATTCGAAATGGATCCATGATCTCTTTCACCACTTTTGCCCAGAACCTTTCTCTTGGCATATGGTTGTTCTGGGTGACAACAATCAGATTCCCTTCAAGTACTCCCAGATATGACATGCTTTTAGATTGGATATCTTATTTACCATTTGGAAAGATCACAATATGGTTATTAATGCTAATAACACACTTTATATTAATGTTGCTATGTACACTAAAGCATGTATTTATAATAATGTCATGTTGCAGATTGAAGTACAAACTAATAAAGTGGCTTTGGAGGTGGCTTACCTACAAGAGCTATTGGAATATTGGGGAAATGCCCCTCATATGGTAGCTCATGTTCCATTGGATTTGGCCTCCAGTAACCATACCCCTCTTCGTATTCATCATTGAGGATGTAGTAGTTCTGCTTGTCACTTGCACACACCTCACTCTCAGCCACACCACTCTCCCAACAGTGGTACTTTTGGTTGGTGCCACTCTTCTGGAGGGTCTAGTGGTTAGCACCACTCTACCTTGCCTCCTCAGAGGTCTAGCTTGGAGTAGTCCCCAATGGCTCCTCCTACTTCTCCTGCTACCAATTGACACTCTATGCATTTAGACCCCAAATGGGTGTTTCCTTGATAGGACTTAGCCATTTCTCCTCCTATTTCTGAGGGAGAAAAAGAAGAAGATAATGCTACCAACAATGATGGATGAGCTCCCCCTGAGCCATCTACACACCCCACCCTTGGATAGGGATCTACTGACAAGGATCCTCCTCCCTTGGCTAGCACTGCGCTAGCAGCCTGAGTCTTTTTATGTTTTTTGAAGTTTTTTTTGATGAATAGTTGATATCTAGCCTTAGACCATATGAACTTGTGGGGTGATCTTGTTTCCCCTGGCCCTTTTTTTGTGAATATGTATCTTTATTGTATTTTTTTTAATATAAGGAAGGGACTATTCTTCAAAAAAGTATATGATTATTTATAAATGGATTGATAAGTATTTGATTATTTATGGTTTTTGAATATAAAATTCAAAATAGAATATTATTTTTCAAGATTATTACTAGAATAGTAAGTTATATGAATGCTAAAAAATGAAGTTTTCATAATTGTAAAAAGGGAAATCATAGTTTTCATGGAAACATATCAACATACATAGATGTTGTCACCTCAAATTTTATATAGAATATTTTAATAGTTTGGATAAACATACATCAAAAGGAAAATGAAAAATTGTTTTCTATTATGAATTAAGGTCAAATTAATGATTATTGATCTATTTTTTTAATATGGAAGCATGATCTTGCAATAAGTAAGTCCATTATTGTGTTGAGAGCTACTGCATGGTTACTTGCATGTTCTCCTCAATCAAGAAACACTTAAAAAATTTGTACACTCTTTAGAAAACTTGTAAAACTCTAGTCTCCTTTTGATTTTCCAACTGAAGCTTAATGTAGATGATATATCAATATAGCTCTTAAGAGACATGAATAATTAAAACAAATATATTGAATACTTTAAAACATAATAACATAATAACAAATTGGATAAGAAAAAATGTATCGGTGGCATAGGTTTAAAACTTCTTAAACACTTAATCAAAATTGGTCTTCAACACTTGCAATTCAGCCTCCCATGAATTCCTTAAATTCTCAATCACTATAATCTGATATTCCAATTCTTCTAAGGTATCCATAGTAGTCATGTGTGGTAGGGGTATGACCACCTCCACTTCCTTGAGTCCCTTTTAAAAATTACCAGTTTTTGAAATTAGTTGACTATACAAATCTATCAAATTACTACTCCTTTTCTCCTTTTCACCACTACAATTTTTTATCTTCTGATGGACAATATTTACCACCATACTCTAAAGCTTTTAACTAATTGATTGATAGGACTAAAGTTACAAATTAATAACCCAAGACCATGTTGACGTTCAAACCTCTTCCTATGGATATCCTTAACAGATGTTTCATAATCAGGAATGGTAGTAAGTGTCTTGCCACCCACTTTCTATTCTTCCTTCAATTGATTGACTCCCATAGTCAATACACCTTAGTTGAACAAAATATTATATGCCATTTTGTGAGATCTTTATTCTCAAACTTCACTCCATACTTTGTATGGAATCTTCTTCAAAAAATGACATTTGTTCACTAGTATCTATCACTAACTGATGTGGCATTGTCATCACATTTTGCAAATTCAATAATATGTTCTTCTTTCTTCTTTTGATTTCTCTTGGCCTTTTATTTGATTTATATTCCAATATTCATCATCTCCTTCAGGATCATAGTGTTAATATCAATTGTGCCTTTGGTTATAATTGGTAGGTTATAAGCCACATCACCAGTATTTCTCTTCAGTATAGGTAGTGTTTGAATGATATCTTCCTATTCTTTTCCCATTTCATCTATATCCTTTTTTTCTTCTATTATTTTCTCATGTCTCTCCTTAATTTACACTCTCCAATGGTGCTTGTTAATCCTCCTTTCTATCATTATTAGTAGCCTCTTTCTCTATTTGTTGCATCTATTCCCTTGTAGAAGGATTGGCATTGGCTTCCTCAAAAGATAACTCTTTCATCACTTGATCTATCCCTTCTATGTATCGTACCTCCATTGGTTCCTCTAGATAATTTTTGATATCAATATTATCAATTGTTACTTTTACTCCTCTAAGATCCCAGCCTACGTAAATATTTGCAACCTTTGGATCTAGTTTTTCTTGTTCTTTCTACTTTGGTTCATCATCAATTTCCCAAACCTCTTATTATTCTTCCAATTTTAATCTAACTTCAAACTTTTTTGGATTTCCTTAATCTCCTAAACTGATTGATATTCTCCATTGAATAATTTGATTGATCTCTTCTCGGTCTTAAAATATTGCTTTATTTGATCCATAATTTTCTTGAGTTCTTCTGAAAATAACTCTTGTTGGAGCTATATCAACACATATTCTATTAACTCTTGTTTTTCTTTAAAGACTACTTCCATCTACCCTCTAATTTATCAACAATGACATTGGAATAAAATCATTTCAATTCTATCAATGCTTTCCTGAGCTTCTTCATGCTATACACAAAAACATCCTCAATTCTTTTTTATTCGTCATCCTTAAAACCATCATAGTATCTTTTAACATTAGCCACTATACCCTATTTTTTAAACTTGATCAGAAATTGTATCAACTAGATGATACTTGCATATCTCAACTTGTGGGGGCTTTAACCACTTTATTTCATTTCTTGCTGACCTTCATATATTTTTTATCCTTCCTCTTCAACAAGTTCACAAGCCTCCTTATATCTTTGTCTACAATATTTCTTTCTCCTTCCATTAGACTTAACTAGTTTAGTTACTTTCCTTTTCTTTGTGGACTCAATCTTACTCCTAGTTTGTCTCCTAGTTGTCACTTTCCTAGTAGAAGAAATGACTTTCACTTCTTTATTTCTTGCAATACTGGATGTTCCTGCCTACTGAGTTGCATGCTTTTCTCTGGCTTGTGCAATGTACTCTTTTTGTAAAGACACCCTTAATAGAAAATTCCTCTACTACTTCTCAATTTTTGATTAATCAAACTTTGTACACATACCTCCATATCCTTATCTTCATAGGTTCAAAAACTAGGGGTATTTGGATCTCTTAGCTTATGACAATACAAATTTAACATATCCAAATAATTCATTTTAATCTACTTCATATACTATCGATGTCACTCATGATGTCCTTGTTTCTACTACCTCCATCAAGCATGTATCAGTGTCAACAATGAAAAAATAGAACCCTTTTACTTTTCCACCACAACAAATGAAATCCTCTCTCTTCGATGCATCTTCTATTGGAAATATTTGAAATCTCTCAAAACAACACTAGTAAAATTGCTCCCTAGATCTCTAATGCACTTTCTAATTTGGGTATGTATAGGATCATGGTGTACCAAAAAGTGGTGATCTAAAAACTTTGTAGTTCTGAAATATCACAAACCACTTTAAAATCTATTCCAACTTTTTCCCCACCCACCTTGATACTAAATGAAAATAATTAATATCTTTATAAGATCTACTATATCTTTTCATACCAAACCTATATGGTCAACTTTAGAAACATCCTAAAAATGTGCTTTTAGCTTGCTTTTATGTGATTTTTACTTCAAACATGTACCTAATGACTTTTTTTTCACCAAAATTTGATGAAATGAAAAAATTTTCTTAGGAATGTTCTTATATTTCCATAAATGTAAGGTTTGTCAAATTATGATTTTAGTAAGTAATTATTACTTATTTCTTAATGGAGTTACATATAAAGTGCTGACTAACACACTACTTGAAAAACAACTATAACTTTCAAATGGTACAACATTTTTAAAATCCAACAGATGCATCACATTCTATGTTTCTTCTACTATAAGGGAAAAAAATGAAAAATTGAATTTTGTAGAGTTTTGAATTAGTTAAGGTGGTTAGACACAAGAGTATTTTTATTCCAAAAATACTAAAGTCAAAAATTAATTAATTAATTATTATTTATTTAAAATAAAAATACCCAAAAATATATGTCACATCTAGGAATGACTCTACTACTTATATCTAGAATATTATTAAAAAATATTATCATTTGATTTTGATTAAGGTGGTCAGACATACATCTATTTCTTATTTTTATTCTAAATTTTTTGTAATATTGCATTAAAATTCAAAATTTTGACCAACCAATTTTTTTTTTTTTTGAGATAAGTCCTAGTAGTTAGAAACTAGACTCAATTTTCTAAAGATTATTGTCAGTTAAGAGCATAGTTTGGCTGACTATGATCCTACACATACCCATTTACACAATTGTTATTGTACTTTTAGACCATTGGATATCTCCATTACCCAAAAGAAGTTCTAAAAGTAGAAGAACATCACCATCAACACTCAACTATACTTGAATTATTTTATCTTGTTGCATTTTATCATCTCTAAATTTATACATAACTTCTCTATTAGTGCTTCACATAGGTCAAAATCAACATTCTCCTTGACCACTATGTATGCAATTAGAGTAGCACTTGCTAGTATGTTAATCTTACTAGATTGGATTATGTTCTACTCCTTGATCATAGATGCAAATATTACAACCAAATCAATGATATCACTTACAGTCATAGATCTTGTCCATCTTGGACTTGGTCAACCAGGTCAATTCATTTTCTTGAGTTTTTTGAATAGTAGGAACTTCATCAATGGCATAAAAGTTAGAAAATTCTTGGCTATCCTTTTTTTATATCTTGTATGGTCTATTCAACCACAAGAAATAGTCATGAACTTGATTTAGCACATACCTAACTTGGTCGCATTGAGAACTTCTCATGAATTGGATAGTTTTGGTCAAATCCTTATGTTGAGATTTTGTGTGTTGCACACATTGCATAATATTGTTATATTGTATTATTTTATTTTAATATGTAATGTTGCACCTTGGAGCACAGGGGTGGATGTGCAATGTGTAGAGATTCCCATATAATATTCTTGATGAGCTTTATTGTAACATTGTGATAATATTTTATGTAATTATTCAATATTTGAAAAAACTAATATTAGATGTTGGTAGATAGAGTTTGGTAGCACGTGGTTAATGTAATACCACTTGGTGGTTTTGTGGAAGCTTTCTACTATATAAGCAACCAAAAGGGTAGTTGTAGAGTAAGGTAGAAAAGAAATTCAAGCAACATAGGTGGGACATGTTAGCCAAGGGAGCATTTGTGAAGTTTGAAAGCATGGTATGAGATGTGTGTATGCATGCTTGTTCACATTGATTTCTCGGTTTTGGTTATGGATGATTTTTGAGATTGGTTTTTTATCCTCAATGAGGGTTTCTCAATGTATATCTTATGTCACATTTTATGGATATGTTGTCTATTCTCTTGCATATGGATATTTAGTATTTATATATTTTATATGTATTATACGCTATGTGGAAATAGTAATATTTTTTGGTTGGAAGTTTCCTTGTAGGTGGTATCAAAGTTATAGTTTTGTTGTTGTAACCTTAGATTTAATCCATGGGAGTGCAACATGTTGACTCACTTTGTGCTATGTCTCAAAAATGTGTTGGATCCAAAACTAATTTACATGTTATCTCAAAAAATTTGTTTATGATGCAATAGCATCTTGGATTAGTGAGCAATCTTTCATCACCAAAAATATTCCTTGGTTTATGTTCTAATCTTCTATCTGTGAAGTAGCTATTGTTTCTTTTTATTTTAGGTTGAGCATAGTTTATATCCTGTCGAGGACCTATAATAGATCCTTTTTCATAAGTGTGCATGTGCATTTTTATGCTTCATATTCTCTAAGTTTTGTGTTGATCTTTGAGGTCTATGTTTCTTGTAGTTTTCATCTAGCGAGCCATGTTGTTTTTGTTAGCATGGTTTATGTTGCCAAAAATCTCATGTGGACCTATCCTTAAGTTTGTGTAATCTTACATTGTCATTTTCTTGGGTTTTAGTTTCCTCCTCCAAGAATGGACTTATAATGTAATTAAATGTTTGGCTAGCCAACTTGTGGCTTAGCTAGCTATATAAGAAGCTTTGTTAGATGTAGAAGATCATGAATTTTAGAATGAAAGATAGAAAATGTGAGCTTGGACTCTAGTTTTGTAATTAATCATCGTATTTAAGGCCTCACCATCAGACATGTTTTCTTTCTTATATGTTCAAAGTAAAATAATTACACCTACGATATGTTGCATGTGGTCTTTGCTTCTTGTTTTTTATTTGGTTAAGCTTCCATGTGTTACTCTGAGCAAGGAGGTTATTTGTAGGACTAAGTTGGTTTATTTCACCTTACTCCTGCCCTTTCATTCTCCCTTGCATTAGGTGGTATCAGAGAAAACCTTCATCGATGGTATCAGAGTAGAGTTCTTTCTTGAGATTAGATCATGAAGAACATGATTAGATTGGTTGTAAGGGTGGCAGATTTGAAATATGACCTATAACTTGTAGAAGGTTACAATCTTGTAGGAACTATTGTCAAAATGGTTCATGGCAAAGGAAATGTTGATAATCCTATTATGAACATGTTGAGGCAGATTGTAGCAATACTTGAAGCTATTGACATAGCCCAAAGAAGAGGTATAAATCTCAAAGATATTAGTGATGATAATGAAGTAACACCTAATCCTAATCCTAAACTTGAGGCTGAAAAAGATGAAGAAAGGATGATAAGATTTTTTTCTAGGGTGAATGCTAGACCTATTGTGGAAGTTGCTAGCTATGATGGAATACTTGATACTAATGTCAAGTGTTGAATTGGATCTATGAGATGGATAAGTACTTTGAATATCAAGGTACCCCTGATAAAAAAGAGGTTAATATAGTAGTCACCAAGTTTAAGGGGCATGCTTCCCTTTGTTGGGATCATTTACAAACTAAAAGATAGAAGAGAGAGAAATCTAAAAGATAAATACATGGGTGAAAATGATTTTAAAAATGAAGAAGTTCCTCCTTGTTGATTACAAAGTTGATTTGTTGAGGAAAATGCAAATTTTGAGACAACAGAAGATGAGTGTGAAATAATATATTGAATAATTCTACGAGTTGGATATGAGATGTAGGCATGTAGATGATGAAGTTGGGAAGGTGGCTAGATATCTTAATGGTTTGAGGACATCAATTCAAGATGATATCAGCTACGTTAAGATGGATAGTGTGGAAGAAACATATTAGTATGATCTAAAGGATAAGGAAAGATTGATGAAGAAACATGATCAAAGAAAAATAGGCAGAGGTGGTAGATTCCAAAGAAATAAAGGTAAATCCTATAGATAAAGTAGCAGATTTTAAGTGCAAGAGAAATAAAAATTTGACTAAAAAGATGACAATACTAGTAAAAGAGGTAATTACACTAGAGGTAGATATACCCATTACTCTAAGAATAGTAATAATGGTGAGAGGGATGAAATATCTTTTGAAGGTACTTGTTGTACAAGTGTGGTGAAGAAGGACAACAAGCTTTTGAATGTACTAATTCTAGTAAAAAGGTTGAAAGAAGTGGCATAAATGTTTTGTCTTATGAAGAATTTTTTGAAACACCTAATGAACCTAAGAAATGTGAGAGTCAAAAGATGAGAAGGGTCTTGTGGAATGAGAAATTAGATGAAGGACCCATTTTGAGGCAAAGTTTGTTTAAAATTAGATGTAAACTTGATTGAAAATGTTGCAAAGTGATCATTGATAGTGGTAATCTAGACAATATAACTTCTAAGGAACTAGTGAACAAGATGAAGTTGCATAGGTTGAAGCATCTGAACCTTATCATGTTTCTTGGATTTAGGATGAGCATAAATTGTTGCTAAATGAACAATGCCTTGTAAAATTTAAAATTAGAAATTCCTATAATGAAGTCTTGTGCGATATTATGCCTATGGATTGTTGTCACATTTTGTTGGGTAGACCTTGGCAATATAATCAACAAGCATTTCATGATGGTAGATTAAATCAGTATACCATTTGATAAAATGGAAAGAAGCAAGTTTTGTTACCTTTGATTGATAAACATGATAATAACCATTGTACTATAGCAAGGGTTTATTAGGTACATGGAAATAAATTTGTTAAAGACATGAAGGAATAGATCATATGCCTCATCATGATTCCTTGGAAGACTAAAATATAAGATGAACTTGAGAATGCACCTAAGATAAAAACTTTACTTGATGAATTCCAAGAAATTATTTCTAAAGATATGCATGATGGGTTACATCCTCTAAGAAGTATTAGTCATTGTATGGATTTGATACCTGGAGCTAGCTTACCAAATAAAGCACCACATAGACTAACACCTGTAGAGAATGTTGAATTGAATGGACAAGCACACAAACTTCTTGAGAGAGGTTTGATAAGAGAAATCTTGTGCAATACCTACTATGTTGGCACCTAAGAAGAGTGGAGAATGAAGAATGTATATTGAATCTAGAGCTATAAACAAGATCATAATAAAATATAAGTTTCATTTTCCTAGGATTGATAAAATTATGGATTTTTTGAATGGAGCTAGCTAGTTTACCAAAATTGATTTTAAAAAGTTGATATCATCATATTAGAATTATAGAAGGAGATGAATGGAAGACTACTTTTAAGACTAATAAAGTCTTGTATGAATGGTTATGCCTTTTGGTTTGACTAGAATGAACCTAGTAGTGTTTTCATGAGAATGATGAATGAAGTTTGAGGATTTTTTTTTGGCAAATTTGCAATTTTATACCTTAATGACATATTGATTTTTAGTAAGAATAAAGAGGAACATCTTAAGCATATATCAGACAAGTGTTACTGAGGTTGAAAGAGGAAAATTTATTGATTAACTTGAAGAAATGTTTGTTTATAAAAGAGGATCTTGTATATCTTGTTTTCATGATTTTAGTTGAAGGTTTGAAGATGGATCCTAAGAAGGTAAAAGCTATATTAGAGTGGCCTACACCCATGACTATTGGAGAAGTTAGATCATTTAATGGGTTGGAAATGTTTTAGAAAATGTTTATCAGAACTTTTAGTTTACTATGTAATGATATGACCTAAACTATGAGAGGAGATAAACAGATTTCAAGTGGACACAAGGAAAAAATTAGAGTTTTAAAACATTAAAACAAAAGGTTACAAAGTTACCTACACTCGCTTTACTTGATTTCATTAAGGTTTTTCAAATAGATTGTGATGATAGTGGGAATGCAATTGGAAGTGTTTTGAGTCAAGAAGAAATACCTATAACATTCTTTGTACTGAGAAATTGAATGATGCTAGAAGGAAATAATTAGTTTACAATTAGGAAGTCTATACTATTTTGCTCAAGCTTTGAAGAAGTGGAGAAATTATTTGATGCCTAAGAAATTTATCTTATATACATATCATAAAGCTTTGTAGTATATTGGAAGTCAGAACAAAAAAAATCAAACACCTATGAAGTGTGTAAAATATTTATAGAATTTCACTTTTGTGTTGAAAAATAGAAGCTAACAATCAAATAAAGTTCATGATGCTTTGAGTACAATGAGGAGTTTTCTAGTAGAAATGAAGTTTGAAGTGCTTGGTTTTGATGACTTGAAGACTTTGTATAAATCTAACCTTGATTTTACAAAACCTTGCAAGGCTTGTAAGTATCATTTGATAACTAAACAAGATAAGTGGATTGAATATTTCATTTAAGATGATTTTTTTCTCAAAGGAATTCAACTTTTCATATTAGGAGGATCTATGAGGAGTAACATCATTAAAGTAAAGCATAGTGGTTGACTTGTTGGACATTTTGGAATCGATGAGACACTGAAGTTGGTTCTTGAAAGGTACTATTGGCCTTATATGTAGAAGGATGTTCAAAATTTGTGAGAAGTTGATGAGGGCACAACCCAAGACAAAATAAACACAATAGGAAAAGGAGAATGTTATTATCAAATATGAAATGCTATTACATTCAATTTAGGGAAAATAGACTCAACTACATGCTCTATACGCTTACACTGCTATCAAATTCTAGAGGAAAACCCTTCTCATAGTACCTTCTCCCAAACTCCACCAAAATTGCCTTTACAATGCAAGAAATGACCTTAAGTAACCCAAATTATGTTTAGGGTTAGGATTAAATTTTATAATATGCCATTTGGCATCCACCACAAAAGTAGAAGGTTCTAGAAAACACATCAAAAATTGGTGCAAAATTAGAAGAATCTAGAAATGGTAGTCCAACTTCTATGAGGTATAAATTTGATCTGAGATTCTAGTTGACAAACCATTTACATTTTTTGAAAGCTCTCTAAGCACTCTATAGTCCTATGTACTAGATTTTCTTGTTCCCATATTTCAAGCCCATATGAGGCCATTTAGTGCCTCAAATATGACTTCGAAGCATTCTTAGGGGGCATCTAGGCAACTTAAAATTACAATAAATTTCAAATTGTAAAGCCTTTTGACCTGATTTTTTTTTTTGGAATGCTTTAAATTACAAGTACAATCATTCCTTTAACTTACACCCTATAACTCATCATAATTATGTCTCAATTACAAAATAACCTATTTTCTATATTGGTACATATCTTGAGGTGCACCATAAACACTAATCCATACAACCAATAGTGGAACTATGAGAATTGGGAATCTCTATTTTGTCCAAATGGGTATCCAAAAATACAAAAACACTAAAAAACAACTAACACTATGCATATTTTTTGGTGATACAAGATTGCCCTTACACCATTGGATACTCGGGTAAATTGAAAAGTTTCCTTGTAACTTTATAGAGCTGGTAGAGTAAAACCCAAACAAGAAACCTCTACCATGGATATCCAAGTCAAATCTTCTACTGTTCATCACTTCCACTTCACTAGGTACTCTTCATGTTGCATGTTTCTCATAGTCTGACCCACAAGACTATCGAGAATTTCTTTAATCTCTTTCTATCAGAAGTAGGAATGTGGCATGAATCCAACATCAACTCCTAGGTTAAAGCACATAGATGTGTCACCCTTTTACAAAGGAAAAGGCTAACAAAAGTATAACTATTCACATTCAATGACATAAATCTTATATTATTATTTAGAATTTGAAATTAAAGTACACTAATGAAATGGGTAGAAATGGATGAAGTTTTAGATTATAATTTTTAATAATTATGTGGAAAAATAAATGATATAATTTCCCTTTTTTTTAAAGATAACTTTTTAGTTGTTGAGAAATGTTGGAAATTATGGGTCTAGTTCCCACCACAAAACTACATGGAAATAAAGGTATTTCCCTTTGATCTTAGATTATGTTATAGATAACATAAATAGCTAGAACAATAAAAAATAAAAATTGGCTTTAAAAATATATTTTCTCTTTTATAATGATTCAAATTTCAACTTATTCAAATCAATAGTTTTCATCTCACACCACATTTTTCAAAATAAATCTATTCCAACCAAAATATAAATTACAGATTCTTGAAGAGGACTCTCTCTAGAATTTCATATAATTTTTAAAAATTTGGGATATGATTTAATTTTTTTTCTTTCCCAAAATTGACATCTTCTCAAGTATTAAAATACATACCTATAGATTTTTATAATTATAATATACTATATCTAATTTAAAAACTATGAAATCTATATGAGAATATTCTTGACTTTGAGCTCTATGAAATGTTGTTGATATATTATTAAAATAAAAATCATAAGAACTAGTAAGAGTTATTGAAACATCAATTTTATGAAATAATTTTTTTTCTTTAGTAATTAGATATTAACTACTATAGAACATGCATTTAATAGACATTTCCAATTGGAAAAGTGTAAAATCATATATAATTTAGCTAGAATAAATTTATCAAGATCATATGTTTGAAAAAAAATTGACTTTTAGATAGAAATACTCAAATTCATTCATTCTAATAAGTCAGCCTAAAAATTGGCACAACTTTGTACTTTCACCCTTGACTCTGCCCCATCATCATGATATTCTATTAAGTTTACAATATAGAAAATAGGGGAAATATGGATCCTGATAGGAAACTCCACTTCATATGCATTTCTTGAATCATGTTTCTTAAAAATCTTGCAAGGACCAAATTTCTTCATCTTTAGCTTGTTGTAGGTGCCTCCTAGAAATTGTTTGTTCCTCAAGTACACTATAACTAGATCCCTAATGTGGAACACCTTATGTCTCCTCTTTTGATCTGCCTAAGCCTTGTACTATAGGTTCATCTTGGTAATATGTGGACATACCTCCTTGCATAGGTTTTTCACATGTTCAGTAAAGGCTTCTACCTCAGCACTAGTTCTCTCTTCTTTATCCATCTTCCTCAAGTCTTGTGCAATCCTTTGACTAGTACCATACACAACTTGGAATGGTGATCTTTCAATACTCCTATTCATAGAATTATTATAATTGAATTCCACTTGTGGTAGATCAAATCCCATCCCTTAGGCTTATCTCCTACTAAACACCTCAACAAATTGCCTAGAATTTTATTCACTACTTTGTTTACCCATTAGTCTGTAGATGATGTGTAGAGTTGAACTTTAGTTATGTCTTCAACTTCTTCCACAAAGTCATCCAAAAATATCCAACAAATTTAGTATTTGTGTTAGAAAAAATACTTTTTGGGAGACCATGTATCCTCACCATCTCTTTTGAAAAAAAATCTACAATATGTATTACATCATGATTCTTGTGGCATGGAATGAAATGCATAATCTTGGAGAACATATCAACCATCACAAATACTAAGTCATTACTACTTTGTGCCCTTAGTACTCCAAGAACAAAATCCATACTTATGTCCTCCCATGGATTTGATGGAACAAGAAATGGCTGATAGAGTTCAATAGTTTGATTGACTCTTTTGGTTGTTTGACATATTCAACAATTCTACACAAACTTCTTCACATCTTGTGATAATTGAGGCCAAAAATAATGTTCATTGATAATGGCAATGGTCTTATTGCAACCAAAGTGTCCTACCATCCCTCCACTATGTTTATCATTGATCAAGTTCTCCCTCATGGAACTCATTGGAATACACTATTGATTTACATTGAACAACATACCATCCTAGATCATGTAATTCAACCACCTGGTCCTATCTAGAGTAATAGGTTCTTTTCAATTCTTCCAAGCCTCTACAAAGTCTAGATCATAAGGGTGTAGATTCTTGAGTTCATCAAACCCAACCACTTCAACATGTAATTCTACCAGCAAAAATTGTGTCCTACTTAATACATATGCAACCCTATTAGAAATTCCACTTCTATGTTTCAATACAAATGAATAACATTGGATGAATTCTACCCATTTCAAATATATCTCATTCAATTTACCTTGGCTATTTAGGTACTATAATGCCTGATGATCAATAAATAGGACACATTATTTTGGTAACAACTAGTTGTCCCTCCATTTCTTTAAGGCCTAAACTATTGCATATAAATCCTAATCATAAACATAATACTACTTCTTTGCATCATTCAATTTTCACTAAAATAGGCAATAGGTGTACCTTCTTGGCTCAACACAATCCCAATAGCACTACCACTAGCATCATAATCCACTTAGAAAATTTTTTTAAAATCAAGAAGTTCCAACACAGGTTTCTTTGTCACCTTCTTCTTCAACAACTCAAAACTCCTTGTAGCTCATGTAGTCCACTTGAACTCTTTTCTATCCACATTCATTGTTTTGGAAAGGAGTGCATATATACTACTGAAATTACTAATTAACTTCATGTAAAAACTATCCAAACCATGGAATGACCTCAACTAAGTGGCAGTCCTTGGGGTAGGCCATTCTAGGATGACCTTCATCTTCTCTAGGTCCATTTTGAGACCTCCAACTAATACAAAAAACCCCAAATAGACTAACTCCTTTTTGACAAAGCTACACTTCTTCAAATTAATCAACAATTTATCTTACCTCAACCTTTCAAGGACATTGCAAATGTGTAACAAATTTTCATCCAGCGACTTACTAAAAACCAAAATATCATCCAAATAGACAATAATATTTTTTCCAAAAATTTGTTTAGTACCTCATTCATTAGTTGCATGAAGGTGCTTGACACATTGGTCAGTCAAAAGGGCATGACTAACCACTCATATAGATCCTCATTGTCCTTGAATTCATTCTTCCACTCATCTCTATCTCTTATCCCTATCTGGTGATAATCACTTTTGAGATCTATCTTTGTGAAATACTGAGCTCCACTCAAGCAATCCATAAGATAATCCATCCTTGGAAAAGGAAACCAAAACTTGATTTTTATCTTATTTATATCTTGACTCTCCATCCTTCTTTGGTGTCAATATGTTAGGTACTACACATGGACTCAGGCTCTCTAGAATCATACTTTTCCTCAACAACTCTTGAACTTGTCTATTCAACTGCTCAGTCTAAGTAGGAGTCATCCTATGAGAAACCTAATTAGGAAAATTGGCTCTAGGGACTAAATTTATTTGATGACTAATATTCCTTTCTGACAACAACCCTTCTAGGACATTATCAAATATGATATCTCCATATTCACTTAATAGACTTGAAACCTCAACTAGAACTTCACTGCTACCATCCTTATTATTTCTAGAAATTAAAGCATAACACATATGTCAATTTTTCATGCTATTCAAAAAATTTCTTCCATCAATGTGGCATACCCTAGCACTATTGAATACCTTTTCACCCTCCACTATCAAGGGCCTCAAATTGTGATGAACTTCATCCTTTGTTAGAGAATATTTATTTGCATGACCATTATGTATAGCATGCCTATCAAATTTCCATGGCCTTCCCAAAAACAAATGGAATACATCCATAAAGATGATGTCACAGATAATTCCATCATGGTAACTCCTAATATTAAACTTTACCAAAAAATGTTCACTAACTAGGGCCTTATGATCATCCTGCACCCAGGCAATTCAATATGGATGAGGGTATTTCTCCCTCTTCAATTTTAGCTTTGAGACAATCTCCTCTGACACCAAGTTTTAGTGCTCCCACCATTAACAATTACATCACATCATTTAACCTCACACTTTCACCTAGTACAAACTTGACATCTCATTTTTCCAATTTCAGTCTCACTACTTAGCATGACCCTTTGATTAACAAAAACTTCTCTACTTTTAGCATCCTCTGAATGTGATGACTTAGCATCATCATCCATATGAGTAATCCTTTCTTGACCATCAACTCTCCTATCTATCCTTCCTTTGTGTTGAGTGTACTCATAGGTCCAATGACATTCTTTGTTGTAGTGAAAGCCTCTTCTTCCTGAGCCTTGCTGATATCCTCTACCTCTATCTCTTTAGTCTCCAATTTTTATTATCAAAGGAGTAGTTGAAACCCTCATTCCTTTGGCTTTGGCTGGTACCCACATCTTTATTTTTCTTCTAATCCTTATTTTAGTCTCCAAATGACCTACCACCACCACTTCCTCCTTGATTGTGCCCTCTTTTCCTTTCATAAAACATTTTTTTTAGCTTCTCCTCAAATCATAAGGTAAATTGATATGCTTTTTTAGTGTGGCCATTCTAACCAAGCTTAGCTCCTATTGAATGTTAGGTCTTAACCCATTAAGGTAATAGGACACCTTCTCCTTGCTTGCTACCACATGCCACATCCTAATAAGGACTTGGTAAAAATCCTCTATATATTCCTAGACATATTTTCCTACTTTAACCCTTGCATCTTCTTTAAAAAATCAATCTTGTAGTCAATAGGAGTGAACTATTTTTTTAGTTTGTCCACTATGTGATCCCATCTTGTGATATTCTCCTTCCCTCTTATATTCCTTTCTAATTGAATCTCCTACCACCATATTTTGGCATGGCCTTTTAGTATGGCCTTCACAAACATAACCCTAGCAAGGTCCTCTATATCCTCATACTCAAAATATTTCTCTAGCTCATCGATTGAGTCGATCAACTCATTTGGGTTTAGATTTACCAAAAATACTTCAACTTCAAGTTTAGGTATTTTTCCCTTCTTGGAAACATCAGAAGTTGGTTCAAAATTAGAAGAATGTAGAAATGGTAGTCCAACTTCTGGGCTGCATAACATTTGATCGAGGACTCTAACTGATGATTTTTTTATATTTTTGGAAAGCTCTCCAATAATCCTATAGATCTATGGACTAGACCTTATTTTTCCCCAATTTTTGGTCCCATACGAGGCCATTTAGTGTCTCAAATTTGACTTTGAAGTGTTCTTAGGGGTCTCTAGGCAACTTAAAATTGTAATAACTTTCAAACCATAAAGCCATTTGACCTGATTCTTTTTATAGAAGGGTTTAAATTACAAGTATAATCATTACTCCAACTTATAGCCTCTAACTCATCATAATTGTGGCTCAATTAAAAAATAACATATTTTCTACACTAGCACATATCCTAAGGTGCTCCAAAAACACTGAGCATATTGTTGGGTGATATAGTGTTTCCCTTAAACTAGTAGATGCTCCTGCATTAAAAGTTGAGGGATATGTCAAATAGCTAAAGGAACTAGTATTCAACTTTTCATATTCCTAATAGACCCTTGGAAGACATAAAAATGGATTTTGCCCTTGGATTTCTTAGAACTTAGAGAGGTTTTGATTCTATCTTTGTGGTAGTGGACATATGATGTAGTACACGGTAGGAGAATCCTAAAAGTAAATATCCTAGCCCTTAGCAAATAACCATACAATGGAAACACAACACTAGATATAGGATCTAATACCAAAATCAACTCTCTATTCATATAATAACTGATTACATGCAATGTATTGGGTTGTAAGGCCTTCCTAGTTATGACCAAATACAAAACAATTAAAAGTTCTACAAGATCCTTTAAGATCCAACCTAATCCCTAGCTAGTCTAGATCTGTAACACAACAACCCTCTTATAGAAACCACCAAGGAAGATCTAAACTTGTGCTCACAAGCCCACCAAGCAATCTCCTTGTTTCCCAAGCTCTTCTCAAAGTTCCCTCCTCCTCTTCATCCTCTTATCCAAGATGAATGATAAAAAATATGACTTAAGACTCTATTAGACCCCCTAGTTATACCCAACTAAGCCACAAGTTGGCCTAGAAAGTTACAAATTAATAAAACCCTTAAATTAAATACATGTAACCATATAAAATGCAAAGGTTTGTTGAAACTAGAAACTAATCATAGACAACTTTGTCAAATAAGAAACCTATTATCAAAAAACATCTGGTTCACTCATTACATGAAGGAACTCGGTAGTGATAGAACCAAATCACCAAAGGAACTTGATTGTTACTCAAAAATCTAGTCAATACTAAGAAACTTGATCACCATAGGAACTCAATTGATACTAGACAGCTCAACAGTAGCTGGAACTCGATCATTACTAGAGCTTGAAAACAACTATAACTCAAAATTCTCATAAAAAATGAACAAGGATGAGTAGGATTTCCAACAACCCTAAGATGCTCCTACATCATACACCCCAAGTGCAAAAAGATGTTCTCAGTAGCTGGAAGGACATCTTTTGGGATTCAACACATAAATCCCAAACTAGTTCTTCACATACATATCCTTCAAGTCTTCAAGTTGTACACTTTCATTTGTTACACTTTTTCTTACTCACATCCATCCTTAGTGTGCCATAGGTTTGTTTTCCATAATGATCTCTAAGCCTCTTAGAATCCTTCAACTCAACTTTCCTACCAATACTTAGGTTCCTTCTCCTAAGTTCTTCATTCTAAAAAGGAATCAGGGAATGCCACATACCACCTTTCACAACAGTAATAATATTCTTGACACAATCATGCACAACCATGCAATCATACTGCTAAGGTCTACTAAGTAATATGTGACAACTATTTATGTCCACAATATCACACAACACTTGATACTTATACTGCTCAATCTAGAAATCAATAAGACATTTCTCCTTCACTTCTAAAACATGTTTATCTTGTAACCAACCAAACCTATAAGGACAAGGATGTATTACTCTCTTCCACCCATGTTTTTGAACCGTCTCCTCAGCAACAAGGTTGTTTGTACTACCACAATCCACAATCATATTGCATATTTTATGACCAAACTTACAATGAGTCTTGAACAAATTAATCCTTTGACAAGGTTCCAATTTCCTCCCACCAAATTGTATTTGTTGAGTTAGAAAACTCTCTCCTTACTTAGTTTTGATGACTGAGCCTTCAACCTCATTCACCACAAAAACTCTCCTATCACTAGCCTTCTGCAAACACATATAAGCTCTATATCCTTCTTTACCACAATTGTAGCAAGTACCCTTAAACTTTCCTTTACCTGCCCTTCTACTTTGACCAACTAGTTTTGGTTCATCTTCTATAGTTGATTTGTCCTTTGTAGAGTGATCTTGCTTCTCTTTCCCATGGGAACTACCTTGATTTATCCTCTTCAACTTATCTTCTACCTTCATGGAATATTGATAAGCATTCTCAACCGAATCCAACTTTAACATACCAATCTCATCTTGGATATTGAATCCCAAACCATTAATGTATTGAGCTATCCTTTCCTTAGACAATTATTTATGTCCTAAATGAATAGTCAACTTGTAGAACTCCTTGATATAATATTTCATAGACATATCCTTTTTCTTTAGGTTCTATAACTTTTTAAATAACTCAAATTCATAATCAATAGGATTAAACTTAGCCTTCAATTTAGTCACCATTAACCACCATCAAGTGATCTCCAATTCACCTTCCTCTTCTCAGTCTTCCAGTAGTTCTTTCCACCAAAGAGTAGCATGTCCTTTCAAATTACCCTGTGCCAACCTCACTTCGAGTGGATCTTCCATTTCTTTTAGCTCAAAGTAGTCTTCTAATCACCAATAAAATCAATCAAGTCTTTAGGAGTTAAAGTAGTAGAGAAATTAGAAACCTCAATGTTATGCTTCAACTTCAACTAAGATCTAGATCTATCAAACTGACCAACCCTATTTCCCATAGGTCTCTTAACTCGATTAGATTTGTCTTCACCACTCAATCTAGTAACCTCAAATTCTTCAATAGCTTCTTCATAGTATCCATATGCTAAGACACACCCCCTGTAGCACTTATGATCTCAGTGACCATATCACTATTAATGAGTGCCATCTTAAATTTGGAATATTTTCTAACCTTATATGAGATCCTTGCTTCTATAAAATCAAAGATATCATCAGCCACCCTAGGGTCCAATATTCTCAGAGGCTTCTTCCAAGATCTTATAAAATCCAAAGTAGAAAATCCACAAAATCAACTAAGTCTACAAGATCAACCTACTCTGATACCACCTGATGTAGTAAAAGGAAAATCCCTAGAGGAGATGTCCTAGCCCCCAGAAAATATGCACATAATGGAAACACAACACAAGATATAAGACCTGATACCAAACACAACTCTTTATTCATAAAATACTCTCATTACATACAATGTGTTGGGCTATAATGCCTTCCTAGTTATGACCAAATACAAAGAAAGCAAAACTTCTACAAGATCCCTCAAGATTCAACCCAAACCCTAGCTATTCTAGATCTATAATGCAACAACCCTCTAGTAGAAACCACCGAGGAAGATCTAAAATTGTGCTTGCAAGCCCACTAAGCAATCTCCTTGTTTCCCAAGATCTCTCAAAGTTCACTCCTCTTCATCCTATTTTCCAAGTTGAATGATAAAAAATATGACTAAAGACTCTATAAGACCCCCTACTTATACCTAACTAAGCCACAAGTTGGCCTAGGAAGTTACAAATTAAATAGACCCTTACATTAAATATATGTAACCAAATTAAATGGAAATGTTGGCTCAAACTAGAAACTGATCACAAACAAGTTGGTCAAAAAGAAGAAACCAAGTATCAAAAAGCATCTGATCCACTCAGCACATGAAGGAACTCAATCAATACTAAGAAACTTAGTCACTATAAGAACACAATTGATACTGGACCACTCGATAGTAACTACAACTCAGTCATTGTTGGAGCTTGGAAACAACTATAACTTGATAGTCTCATCCAAAATGAACAAAGATGAGTGGGATTGCCAAAAACCCTAGAATGCTCCTGCATCAACATATTTTCTAAATAACACATTTCATACCTTTTAAGAAACATTTGATATAGTACATATACCGAAACTATTTTTCAAAGAGACACCGAGGTTGCATGGATTGCCAAAGACAATTATTTTAGTTAGTAACACTAATTTCACAAGATAGTTTTGGAAGACACTTTGGGAGAAGTTGGACAATAAGCTTAAGTTTAGTTCTACATTTCACCCTCAAACTAATGGACAACTGAAGTTGTGAATGAGAACTTGGGTAATTTTTTGATATGATTGGTTGGAAGTAAGCCTATAAATTGGACTTGGTCTTGAAAAAAGATAAATTTGCATACAACAACTCCATGAATAGAAGTACCAAGGAAACAAATCTTGATATCATAAATGGTTTGCACTCTAGCGAAGCTAAAGAACTAAGAAACTTGAGTAAGTAAGAAAAGAGTAATGTTGATGCTAAAGATTTTTTGAGTTTCATAAAGGATTTTCATGATGATGTAAGATATACTTTGCAAAATAGTACTCATGAATATAAATAGAGAGTTAATCAGAGGAGAAGACATAAAAATATTAGTGAAGTTGATTAGGTAATAGTTCATATGAAGAAAAAATATTCTAGTTGGTACAGATAACAAATGGAAGATGAAGTTTGGGCCTTGTGAAATTCTGAGAAATTTTGATAGTGGAAATGCTTTTGAAATTGAGTTGCCAGGAGATATGGATATTTCGCCCAAATTCAACATTTCAAATATCTTAGAATACCATGAACTTGAAAGTGAGTTAATTGATAACCTAAATTATCCAAAGAAGAAAGAGGAGTAAATTGAAAAGATCATAATACTAGAATAAGAAAAAAC
This sequence comes from Cupressus sempervirens, assembly GCA_028749045.1. Classification (NCBI taxonomy): domain Eukaryota; kingdom Viridiplantae; phylum Streptophyta; class Pinopsida; order Cupressales; family Cupressaceae; genus Cupressus; species Cupressus sempervirens. The sequence goes on from CM053793.1 coordinate 69,088,016, forward strand.
ACCAAAGGAAAGGATTACATGGAATACCTTGTTTAGTGGAAAGAAAAACCGGTTGAATACACTTTATGGATATCACATGATGAACTAGATCTTTATGATTTAGGTTAGAATTCTCTTGAGTCCTAATGTGGACATTGGTTCTCTTCTTACCCTAGATTTCTGATGCAGGAGCATCTTGGGTTAATGAGAAATCTTACATCAACCAAAACTATTCCTTATTTTTTTGTTCTTGTCCACTATTTTCAAAGTAGTCATTTCTTCTTTTTGTTTTAGGTACTTGAGCACAACTTATATTATATCGAAGATGTATCCTAGATCCTTGTCCTAAGAGAACACATTCTAATGTCTCACATTCTTCAATTTTTGTGGTGTTATTTATGGTCTCTATTTCATGTAGTTTTTATGTAGTGAGGCATGCTATTTATATTAGCATAATCTCTGCTGATGGCATGGTGTCTTGTGCAATTGGGGGCTGAATCTTAGCTCCTATGTGGAACTATCACTAAGTGTGTGTGATTTGAGGTTGTCATCTCCTTAGGTTTTGGTTTAATTTTCCTAGAATGAACCTATAATGTAATTAAATGCTCACCTAGCTAGCTTGTAGCTTAGTTGGCTATATAAGAAGCTTGGTAAGATGTAGGAGATCATGAATTTTAGATTGAGAGATAGGAGATGTGAGCTTGGAATTTGGTTTCATAATAATCTTTTTATATGTTTGCAACCTAGAAGTCCTCACTATTGGACATGTTTCTCTATTTATATGTGAACTGAAATAATTACGCATATGGAGTGCTTCATCTAGTCTCTAGTTTCTTTTTGTGTATTTGGTTAATCCTTCATGTGTGTTGGTGTAAATAAGTATTTACTATTTATACTTTACGTAAGTTTACTTAGGTTAATGCATTATTTTATTATTTATTTAGGTGAGACACTTAGGAGTTATGTCTACTCTCATGAGTTATCATGTTGACAACACTAGAGTAAGCAACTCTAATTCAGCACATGGTATATACAACACTGGAGTTTGCATCATTCACTGAGTTGTCATGTAGAAAACAAAGTTATTTGCACTCCCATTCTAGCACATGTTTTCTACAACATTAATTTGTGTGCTACACTTAGGAGTTTTGTCTACTCTCATGAGTTATCATGTTGACAACACTAGAGTAAGCAACTCTAATTCAGAACATGGTATATACAACACTAGAGTTTGCATCATTCACTGAGTTGTCATGTAGAAAAAAAAGTTATTTTCACTCCCATTCTAGCACATCTTTTTATATGTTTGCAACCTAGAAGTCCTCACTATTGGACATGTTTCTCTATTTATATGTGAACTGAAATAATTATGCATATGGAATGCTTCATCTGGTCTCTAGTTTCTTTTTGTGTATTTGGTTAATCCTTCATGTGTGTTGGTGTAAATAAGTATTTACTATTTATACTTTACGTAAGTTTACTTAGGTTAATGCATTATTTTATTATTTATTTAGGTGAGACACTTAGGAGTTTTGTCTACTCTCATGAGTTATCATGTTGACAACACTAGAGTAAGCAACTCTAATTCAGCACATGGTATATACAACACTGGAGTTTGCATCATTCACTGAGTTGTCATGTAGAAAACAAAGTTATTTGCACTCCCATTCTAGCACATGTTTTCTACAACATTAATTTGTGTGCTACACCATTGTAGGCTTATCCTCTCATCATCGCAGTTACTTTTGTGCTTATGGAGAATAACCCATATTTGGTGGACATGTGCCTGGTTGTATGACTTTTCATGTTGTTGACTTCTATGCATTCTAGAAGCTTTGTAGAGGCCTTTATATACAAGCACTCCTAGTGTACTTTCAAATTGAATATTGAATGAATATATCATTATTTTGATCATACTCTTTCTAGTCTCCTGTTGTGCTTGTGTTTGAGTTCCTTTATCTTGGGTGAATTTTTTCTAACACAAATTATTACATGGTATTAGAGCTTAGGGAGATTCTCTACATATAGTTGTTCGAGACCATTCATGCTTCAACACCTTGACTCAAATCTAGAGAATCTATAGAAATTGGGAGCATCTAGAGCCAAATCAAACCTCACCATTGCATCTAGAATATCGGTTCGGTGAAGATTAACTATAAATTTGCCTATGCTAGGCTAAGTCAATCACGAGGCAATTTTTTTTTGCAAACTAGCACCCAAAGGCACTGATTTGCAACTAGGTATGGTCATTATTTCAATATGTGCATTGTATTTTCAGATCTAAATTTGATTTATTCTCTACAATTATTTTTTTGAATTTCTATTTTCGATTAAAAAAATATCCCGTTTGGGCTAGCAAAGAATTTGTTTTGTAGAACCAGGTAGTCACACCTTGCCCCTACAATTTGTGAGAATTTTCCTTACTCGATAAGAATCTATTTATTTGGCATTGGACTAAACAAACTAGTGACTACACAATCCAAATCTAATTGATGCCTTAACAATCTGGCAAAGGCAACATACCACTTGGTGAGTCCACAATACCTCTATCGGTTGTTTGGTTTACATACTATGGTTTTGCAGTTTTAAAAAGTACAAGCTTCACATACCCCACAAATGTGTGATTTTGTTCAAAATTTCCAGCAACTTTAATCTAACTTCGGCTAGAACTCCAATCTTTGATATTCACAACAACAATCTCTAGTAAACTATGTAGGTTCAAGCATCATACCACATGACATGTGGCCACTCCAGCCCATGCCACATGGATTCCATAGTCCCCACTAGCTTGCAAATAATATTCAGCCATGTGTCAAAATTTAACTTAATGAACATGTCATCACCTAACATGTCACCAGTCCTAGTTAGATCTGTACCTACTAAGTTAGCAATACAGTCAATGAACATGTGTCATCATTCATACATGTCTGTACAAATCTGTACATGCTGACATCATCATATGTATGGTGTTGACATCACATTGACATCATCAAAAGGCTTGGGTATTCTAACATCATCATTTCCTGAGCCTAAATTTGACAGCCATCTAACTGTCATTTAGGGGCAAATTTGAACTGTTGCGATGGCCGTATGACTATCAAATTTAACCCTATCTTTTGCTGATGCAACCCCTCTCTAGATTGATTTTTGATTTTGTAGTCTGACTTGAGGCCAATATTGGCAAGTGGCCATTATAAATACACTACGTATAAAGTGCCAAAAGCATCTTTTTTGGGGTCGTTTCTTGATTTAGTGAAAAGGGGGTGGTGTTCTTGGTGTTGTGTTCTTCTCTTTCTATAGTTTTCTTTCATTTTTTGCATCATGGGAAATTTTAAGTTTCCAAAATTAACTCCACATAACTATGCTACATGGTCCATTAAAATGTGGTGTCATTTAAGGCATAAAGGAGTTTCTCAATATGTAGATGGTACACTTGCTGAACCAATAGGTGACCAAGTATCTACCAATGAAATTACTAATTGGCAAAAAATGGATAGGAATGACCTAGGTGATATTTGTTTGGGGGTTGATGACAAGATCATGTATCAAATTCAAAAGTCTCGTACATCCAAAGAAGCTTGGGATACTCTCCAAAACCTATATGGTAAAGTGTTTGAGGAAGATGTTTTCAAAATTGAAGACAAGCTTGTCTCCTTAGATCCAAAGGCATTTGATTCCATACAAGATTTCATCATTAAGGTGAATGAACTAAGGACAAAGTTTATTGATTATGGGAGTCCTATTAAAGATGACAGATTGATCTATCTCATTCATAACAAGCTACCATTTGAGTACTCCACATTTATTTTTACTTATAACACATCAAAGACTACATTAGGATCTGCCTATCACAAACTCTCTTCTGATGAATATGTTGATCTGTTGGATAAAGAAGAAAAGAATTTGAAATCAATGGGGATTCTCAATTCACCAAAGTCTAAGGCATTGATGGCCAATAATGAGGGTTCTCAAAATTCAGCTAGTTAATCTTCAAATAAAGGAAAGGGCAAGAATAAGAAGTGGAAGAATAAATCAAAGGATGTAGAAAAGACAACACCATCATCAAATCAAGAAGGCAAGTCTTCCTTGAATTCAAATAAGAAGGAGGAAAATAACAAGGACAAGAAAAAGTGTACTTATTGCAAGAAATTGGGTCATGAAGAACATGAGTGTTATCATAAAAAGATCGATGAGTTGACCTCTATCATGAAGAAACCTAATGTTTCACTTCCTAATGCTTATAAGGAGAAAGGGTCTTCATCAGATTCAAAAGGCAAAGGACAAGCACTCATGGAAAATTCAAGTTCTTCAACAGAATGGATTCTTGACTCAGGTGCCTCATATCATATGGGTTCTTCAAAAGGGGATTTTTCTTCATTGAAGCAATCAAAGGTACCACACATCTTTTTGGGAGATCATACAAAAATGGAAGTTGAAGGAAAAGGAAACGTGGAGATGGAAAATGGAGAGTTCAAGGATGTTCTCTATGTTTCAAACCTAAGTTCTAATCTCCTCTCAATTTACCAAATCACTCACCTTGGAGAAGGTCATAAAGTTGAGTTCCTTCACGACTCAGTAAAAGTGCATAGTCTAAAAGATAATTTAGTGGTTGCAATGGGGAAAGTTAATCATGACAAAAGGTTGTATTCTTTCTCCCACTTTGTGCCCAAGTCTCCCTCACAAGCCTTGTTGACCCAATCCAATTCACACATCCAATTATGGCATGAGCAGTTTGGTCATCTTGCCTTCCACTATCTTCAATAACTTTGCTCAAACAAAATGGTCAAAGGTCTACCTACAATCAACTTTTCCATAGGTGAATGTTCAATAGGTTTAGTGGATATGCATCTAAAGGAGAAGTCTACTAAAGGGAAGTCTTCAAAAGCACCAGTTGTTCTTCAGTTGGTTCACATGGTTTTAGTAGGTCCTTTTACAATGGCATCAGTCAGCCAAAGTCACTACATACTTACTTTCATTGATGACTTTTCAAGGTATACCTAGGTCTATTTTCTTCATAAGAAGATTGAAGTGTTTGACAAGTTTCTAGTCTTCAAGACTCATGTTGAATAGAAATCAAGGCAAGCCATCAAAGTTCTAAGGATGGACAATTAAAGTAGATATGTGAACAAAAAACTTAAAGACTTTTGCAAACTTGAGGGTATTGATCTTTAGAATCCACCAACATTCAGTCTACATAAGACAAATATTGTAGCATTGAGGATCTAAATTCTTAAGTCTATGACAAGTTGCATGATACAACCCAAGTCTCTTGATCCATCACTTGAAGTCGAAGCAATCAATAGTGCCAATCGCATACTTAATAGGTCTCCTCATCTTGCCTTACATAGAGAGACTCCTTTTGAGGCATGGTGTGGCAAAAAACTAGTTGTGACACACTTCAGAGTCTTTAGTTGTCCAACATGGGCAAACATTTCTTCTAGGGGATGCAAGGCACCATCACCAAGGCTTTGTACTTTCATCAGATATGAAGATGGTGTGAAGGCATACAGACTTATGGATCTTGAGACAAATGAAATCTTTGTGGAGAAGGATGCACACTTTGAAGAAAGTTCACCTAGCTTATCCTCTACATCTCTCTACACATCATACATTGTGGAGATTGATAGTGAAACCAACGATAGTGCTTCAACAAATTTAGACATGTGGGGTTCTATCGACAGTTGTAGTGAGAGGTCACAACATCAGTATAGTCCACATGCATATATTGCCATAGTGATAGGTCCAAGAAAGTAGGGTACACCCAGTCTTCCAACTCCAGCAATAGAGGATGACTACATAGAAGAAATTTTAAGTTTGTTTGTGGAGTCATACATAGCAGATTTGGGGGATATCATTGATGATATACATCTTCTCTTTGATGGAGAATATCCTTCTATAGTTCTTGTGAGGGCTTACTTTGACCCTTATGTCCATTCTCTACATGATCGATCTTCATAGGTTGATGTGATTGTGGATACTTATGTACAATAGTTGGAGGAGGTCTCTTTATCAGTTGAGGAGACAGTACATTCTTTGAGATAGGTTCCACATTCTTCCTTGCCCAGGATAGTTGAACAGGTTTCAAAGGCATCAGTGATCATTCAGATTCTTTCCACATAGCGGAAGCATCTCACTTGTACCTAGGGTATTGTTTCTTCCAAAGGGGAGGAACACTATTTTGCATTTCTGGATCAGCTTCTACATCAGAGTAGCTATCATTGATCAACACTCTTCATGTGGTGGGGGAGACTACCTTGTCTCTCTTCTTCTTCTCTCTTGTGGGGGGGGACCTTTTCCTCTTTTGGGATAGTGTTCTCACATTTCTCTATTATATATACTTAATGTATGCCGTAATAGGGGGTCTTGATTACTCCATCCATCCATGCATCTAGTCTTTTCATCTCTCTTTTTGGGGGAGGGTTTTTTCCATGAAGTTTTCCTTCTTTCTCTAATTTATGAGAGATTGCATTTCATTATGTACATGGGTACCTAACATGGCCTAGTAGCTAGGACCCATTATGCATTTCATCCTAGATTTTGTGAGCTTAAGTGCATTCCACTAAGTTTCACTTAAGGGGAGGCGTTGGTGTAAATAAGTATTTACTATTTACACTTTACTTAAGGGTATATGCAAGATCATGGTCAACTAAACTATGCTCTTAAGTGGCAATGAAAAATTAAAAAATTAGGGTTATGTCAACTTGATGTGGAATTTTCTACTTTTTATTAACTTTATATCAAAAAATTGAGAGAAAAAAATCTCTAAAAAATTGAATCTAGATTCTAAACTACTAGGACTTATCTCAAAAAAATAAAAATTGATTGGTCAAAATTTTGAATTTTAAAGCAATATTACAAAAATAAGAAGTAGACGTATGTCTAACCACCTTAATCAAAATCAAATGATAATATTTTTTAATAATATTCTAGATATAAGTAGTAGACTTATGCCTAGATGTGACACATATTTTTGAGTATTTGTATTCTAAATAAATAATAAATAATTAATTTTTGACTTTAGTATTTTTGAAATTAAAAACCTCTTGTGTCTGACCACCTTAACTAATTCAAAGCTCCACAAAATTCAATTTTTTATTTGTTTTTCTTATAGTAGAAGAAACATCAAATGTGATGCATCTTTTGGATTTATAAATGTTGTATTATTTGAAAGTTATAGTTGTTTTTTAAGTAGTGTGTCAGTCAACAGTTTATACATAACTCCATTAGAAAATAAGTAATAATTACTTACTAAACTCATAATTTGACAAACCTTACATTTATGGAAAGATAAGAACATTCTCAAGAAACCCTTTTTATTTCATCAAATTTTGGTGAAAAAAAGTTGTCAGCTACATGTTTGAAGTAAAAATCACATAAAAATAGGCCAAAAGCACATTTTTAGGGTGTTTTTAAAGTTGACCTAATAGGTTTAGTATCAAAAGATATAGTAGACCTTACAAAGATATTAATGTTTTTCATTTAGTATTAGGGTGAGTGAGAAAAAAGTTGGAATAGATTTTGAAATGGTTTGAGATATTTCAGAGCTACAAATTTTTCAGATCACCACTTTTTGGCACACCATGATCCTGCACATACCCTTAAGTTTACTTAGGTTAATGCATTATTTTATTATTTATTTAGGTGAGACACTTAGGAGTTTACGTACTCTCATGAGTTGTTATGTTGACAACACTAGAGTAAGTAATTCTATTTTAGCATATGGTGTCTACAACACTAGAGTTTACATCATTTACTAAGTTGTCATGTAGACAACACAGTTATTGGCACTCTCATTTTAGCATATGTTTTCTACAACATTAATTTGCATGCTAAACCATTGTAGGCTTATCCTCTCATCATCGCACTTTCCCATGCTTAATGGAGGATAACCCATATCTTGTGGACATGTGCCTAGTTGTATGACTTATCATGTTACTAACTTCTATGCATTCTAGAAGCTTTCCAAAGGCCTTTATATACAGGCACTCCTAGTGTACTTTCACATTTAACATTGAATGAATATATCATCATTCTAATCATACTCTTTTTGGTCTCCTTTTATGCTTGTGTTTGAGTTCCTTGATCTTGGGTGAATTTTCCCTGAGAGAAATTCTTACATTGTGTTACTCTGAACAAGGAGGTTTTTGGTAGGTCTAAGTTAGTTTATTCCACCTTACTCCTACCCTTTCATTCTCCCTTGAATCAATTTCACACTTTTTGTTTTTCCAAACACAATAATATCTTTTCAATAATTTATATGCAACATTCAATCCATAATCAATCCTCAAAAATATATGAGAAAACATGATCATTAGATGAAATGCAAACCATGCTAATTAGTTTTCTTTGTATTGAAGAAATAAGATTTCTCTAAATACAACTTCTAGACCAATAACTCTTACACTCTATATAACTATTATCTAAAATATATATGTGTTTACCTTATATGTTCACATATTCTCAAAATCATAAATTAATAGTATTACTCATATAGGACCATGGATGCAAATACAAGATATACAATCTATCAAATTTATTGGAGCTCATGTTGCCAAAAATATAATAGTGTCAATGATAGCATTCCAATACAATGACATTCATAAGATAACATAAAAAACTAAAATGTATGCTAATCTTGAAAAGGAGTATAAAAACTCAAATTTTGAGTAATATAGATATACATTATCATGAAATTTACAAACTAAAAAAGAGAAAAGTAGAATCTAATACCAAAAGAGTTTAAAGCTCTCAACCCCAAATGCTAGTATGTCATTTAGATGTCTGCATGACTTCAGTGTCATCTACACAATAGTAGCTAGAAATATATCAAATATAAGTTCATACTTGATTGGACATTTTCACCAAGGGCAGACATAAAGACAAGAAAAATGTTCATAATACTTCATCATTACCACCTATAAAATCAAAATCTTGAATTGTCTTTGTCATAAATTCATTGGACATAATGCATAAGTTTGAAAGGAACATAGTGCTGATTTCCAACTCTACAAGACTTCAACGCAAATTGGTTTCTCTTATCTTCTACTTGTCCCAAAAGAGAGGAATAAACTATAGAAATAAAAGGATAATGATCAACTTAAATTCACATTCTTAACATTAAAAATTAATTAATTTTTTAATTTTTCTATTATAATTTTTAATGTGTATAACATAGATTTTTGTTATAAAACATCACTTCAAGATTTTCATACATTTAACATCTTACAAATTTTGTAAAAAAAAATTAATTAACATACCATCCCAATTGACTATTAAAACATTTTATATATATATATATATATATATATATATTTAAAATTTTAAAACCTTTTGTATGGAGATCACCCCAATACACCACTAGACTGCAAGTGGACTCTCACAAAATCAATATATTCTTATTGTACTTGTCGTAGGCAATGTACTATTGCATTGCATTCAGTTCAACTCAATTAATCAATAGTTTTGCACTCATCAATCAATCATAGATAAATATTGTTTTTTAATTACACATTTCTAAAGTTTTCATAAATGTTTATCAAATAGAAATATTATATAAATGACTTATTTGAATTATAATTGGCTCAATCAATTTGGTCTTATAAGACCCCTTTTTTCGGAGCCATACTCCATATTCATTTTTTCCAGCAAGATTTTCAGATTATAATCTTAAGATCAAATTTACATAGTTTACAAACTATTTATCTAATTTTTTCATGAATGTTTCAATTAATATGTGCTTTATTTTAATTAAGATATTTAATTCTTCTCAATGACACAAATTATATTATATTTTGAAATTTTATTTCTATATTTCAACTTTGCAATTTAATGAATATAATCTATTTCTTAAATTCATTTATAATTATTTTCTTATTTAAAAAAAAACATCACAACTCAATTCAAATTAAATTTAAAATGAAATATTATTTTAAAATCTATTCTTTTATAATCTATTTTATAATATTAAAATTATATATTATATAATGAAAAAATAATTATTATTCTTCTATTTTTTAAATCTATGATTGATTATTATAATATTCAACAGTACAACAAGTACATGCCACTATGTGGCACTTGTTAAATGATGCCAATTACTGTTTAAATACAGTTCTACAATGGAATCCTCTGCTTCCCAACTGCCCCAAAAATTTATGTATTCTGTATCATGTTAAAAAAATATGGTGGTGGGGATTGGCTTACCAAAAAAAAGACTGCAGGACTGCTTTACAATGTAAACAATTCGTAGAAGAACCGCACCCGGACAAATTTAAATGTATATTAATGTGCACCCAAGTGAACAATGGATCATTACTTCACAACAGACAGGTACAAAACATATCAACTTAATTATGCAAGCATAATTGTTTTGGTGATATTCAAAGAATATATATATATATATAGTTTGAAAGATAATAGTGCCATTATCCCCATTAAAATTATTAAAACATAAAGAATAAAATGAAAATTTTCTTTCTTGTTCAATCATTTTATTTTAGTATAGATTTTTATTTTGATATTTTCATATGAAGACTAATCAAAGTATCATATAAATACTGAAATTGTTTTTCAAATTTTGATATTCTTTATAATAGCAACATGATTTTTTATAATACAATATAAGTATATTTAAAAAAACATACACACACACCTGTATTGGGTCACCAGAAGATGCAAGAACATAAACAGTTCAAGTCTGTGGCCTCCTCCAAATGGAATAAAACTACTCCCTGATGGGTTCTTTTCCTAATCAATGCAAACAGGGGAAGAAAACAAATACATTTATCTTCCTATCAATTTTGTATTTGTCACTGGAGAACGGCTGAAATCACAGTGAAATGATGCAACACCTCACTATCACCACTGATGAAAAGGCAATTACAATTGAACAAATGATTACAAAAATAGAACATGGAAATCTACATAAATCTATAGATTTCATAAGTTTTTCGACTGTATGTAGTTGGAACTGAGCAAAGCATTTATGGTATTGAAATTGAACAATTCTCACTCACAGGAATGAAGTAAAATAGTCTATTTGAAGAATTTATTAGGGTTTTGATAAAAGAATAGATTATTTGTTTATAAGAACCCATCGAACATTCGATGATGTGAGACTTGTTGTATTTTAAGGATTGTGTAATGTAGATGCAATATTATGAATAAATTTATAATATAAACATAAGTTTTATATACCCATTCCTAAAACATGAATTCTATGTAGAAACCCTGAAATTTTACAAAGTTCCAAAATTTCTGTTTGCATGAAGTTCCAGGACTCCTTGGGGCAATCATGATTCTGAAAGGTCCATTTTGAAGCATTGAAATATGAAGCTGTTTATCTCTTACTGTTAGGGAAACAGAAAAGCCTTATAGTGATATCAGGGCAAGGAAAAGTATTTTGAGGGTGTACACAAATTCCATCCTGTACAATTTATTGTTTATCCGATCATGGAAATGTATCTCTAAGCTAACAAAAACTAGTCTCAATAATTTGGCTTATTAGCATTTGTACATACTCTTTGTTGGTGATTAATTCAAACTAACCGTTCATTACTCTTTTAAATCTTAACTTCTAGTTTACTTCTAGTTTGGACAGTAAAACTGGACTATTTACATGCTGCATTATGTTAGTTGGGGATAAAACTTACATGTGTCAGTTATTGCTGGGTATTTCAATGTGATTTCCTATTCTATGAGGTGATTGGTTTTGGGAATAATAGAATTTCATTATAAAGCAGTTCTGTTTTTCGTCTATTTCTGTAATTTTTTGCTTTTATCTTTCAACAAGATCGTTCTTTAAATTTCAGATTTAGCATGAGTAGAAAATTCTACATGGCATCAGAACATAAAAAAAGTTTCATTTTGGGGGAGATCAATGATGTCTAGTATGTATGTTCATTACTCTTCTAAATCTTAACTTCTAGTTTACTTCTAGTTTGGACAGTAAAACTGGACTATTTACATGCTGCATTATGTTAGTTGGGGATAAAACTTACATGTGTCAGTTATTGCTGGGTATTTCAATGTGATTTCCTATTCTATGAGGTGATTGGTTTTGGGAATAATAGAATTTCATTATAAAGCAGTGCTATTTTTCGTCTATTTCTGTAATTTTTTGCTTTTATCTTTCAACAAGATCATTCTTTAAATTTTAGATTTAGCATGAGTAGAAAATTCTACATGGTATCAGAACATAGAAAAAGTTTCATTTTGGGGGAGATCAATGATGTCTAGTATGTATTTTCATCCGTCTATTGTCAAGCTAAGCTTAGTAAATTATCTGTCTTGGAAAAAAGGGATAAAGGATCATTGCATTGAGCAAGATCTAATGCCCTATCTTCTTGGACACATTTATGAAACAAGTGAGTATGAATAGAAAATTGCATGGTTTAATAGTAATGATATTGTCTATGGACTAATATGTCTTACTATCTCTGAGGATATTTTATATCATATAGAGCACACAGAGTGCCCTTTCATTGCTTGGACCATCATCCAACAATTGTATGGAGACATTGATTCTTCATCTAAAAGTGATGATTCCTTGTATAACCAAGCTTCTATGGGTGATACTAAGATTTCAGTTGCCTCATCTTGTGTGAACACGTCCTCTTTGGATGATCAATTTATTGATAACCCTGGTGCTCATGTTGTTTTTTCAGAGATTAGAGTTGCTTCATCGAAAGCTTCCAATGTTTCTTTGCAGTAGGATCATTTGTGTCTTCTAGATTCAGTTCATTGGGATAGATTTCTACTAGACATATCATTTTTGTTTGTAAAATCCCTCATTTTGGATCTAGATGAAAACACTAATTTTATTCATCTTCTCTTTGATGAAGGTGACTCTTCTTTGGTTGTTGCAAGGGAACCTTCTGGTCCTCTTCTTCCTTCTCTACATGATCATTCTTCACAGATCAATATGAGTTTGGATACATTTGCACAAAATTATGTGGAGGTCTATTTGCCTTTTGAGGTGAAAAATGTGTCTTTTGATCATGTTATCCATCAGTTTCTAAAAGATTCTAGTTATTTCAAGATCTACATGAAGAAAATGGAGCAATTTTATGAGGCATCATACATCTTGAGATTTCTTCCTACATATTCTTTCAGAATTGGGAAGACTTTATTCATACATATTCAGTTTTGCTTCTTCCTAAAGGGAATAATGTTGTTCGAGATCATGAACCACCTTTTGTACTTAGCTTCGAGTATTGCTGACTACACATTACGGAGGGAATCATCTTCTCTTCTAATTCACTTTCTTAGAGGAGCTTCTTGGAGTGAAAGAAATTGTAGCATTGTAATTTTATTGCTTTATTAGCATCTATTTTGAAGGGGTGCTTTATTCCCACTAGGGTTTTCCCTCTTTCCTCTATCTTTTCTTTAGATATATTTTTTCTCCTTAGTTAGAATTAAGGGGGTGTTGGTGATTAATTCAAACTAACAACTCATTATTGTTGGTGATTAATTCAAACTAATAACACATTACTCCTCTAAATCTTAACTTCTAGTTTACTACTAGTTTGGACGGTGAGACTGGACTATTTACATACTGCATTATGTTAGTTGGGGATAAAACTTACATGTGTCAATTATTGCTGGGTGTGATTTTCTATTCTATGGGGGTGATTGGTCTTGCATAAATGCTCATGTTTTGTAATTGATACACAATGAATGAATAATAGAATTTCATTATAAACCAGCTCTTTTTTTTCTCTATTTCTATAATTTTTTGTTTTTATCTTTCAGCAAGATTGTTCTTTAACTTTTAGATTTAACATAAGTAGAAAATTCTATACTCTTCCCCTTGAATCATTAAAGACCACCTTGCTCACTTTTGGATGGGCTGATATAATTGTGGGGCTCCCAAGAAGGTGAGATTTGAACACCTTCACATATCTGATTTTATAAATTAAAAATTAGGTCTATAAGAAAACAGCATGAGGCATCTCTAATATCAATTCTTAAGAAAAACTTCATTTAGTATAAGTCAGGTTACAAAACTTCATTGTTGGTCCAAAATGAAAGCTATTGTAGCAGACATTTACAAAGACAAAGATTGTACTTTTCTGACATGAACTTCTGATTACCATGGTGCACACGTGCAACACAAAATAACATGGCTACACAAAATTCCACAACCATGCATGCCCTTGTGTGTTTTTACTATTGGCTTTTCCCCTTAACTTGAATAATGGTCTGAGCATGTAAAGTTGAGAAACTTCCATCATCCTGACAGAAGGGCTGACAAAAATGTAATATTATTATTAATTCGTGGACTAAAGGGATAAGATTTTAGCTGGATTTGACAGCCACCTTTGACTGCTTATTGCCTAATACTAATACAACTTTAAATTTAGAGTAATGGTAGGCTATTTTATATCGTCTCTGAATCCAATTGGCTAGCTTGATACAGTGGAACTGAAGTGGAGAATATTAAACCAACTAAATATATTAAATTAAAGATTACTTCGTTTGACTGATCCTGTGCAGGCTTTAAGAATGTGAGAAGATGGCATCACCTATTTTTCAATCTGTATAAGTTTCGAGCTGCTCCTTGTTTCATTTCAAATTTAACATATGAGAACTGCAATACTAGTCACTAGAGTTAGATCTTAAAAATTTGAAGGATCCAATTTTTTTTGATGGAGTTTCTTTATAAAGACATGATTCTGACCTCATTTCTTTTCAAAGTCAGAATCACGCACTCAATGAGACTTAATCTCTGGTGGGCTCTTTAAGAACCTTTCAACTGTTGGAATGTGTAATCTCAAAATTCCTGGATTACCGAATAGGGTTAGGTCAAATTAATATTTAAGTTTTTAAAGTTCTAGAAGTTTTGTGATATTGCTATCAGGATTTAACTGTGATTTTTGAGTCAAACTCATTGACCCATGTTTCATGAGTAGTGATTCAACATAAAGTTCTAGAAGTTATTTATGTTTAGATAAAAGTCTATTTGTCCTATGTGGGTTAATTTAGATGTTTCCCAAAACAATCAAAGACAAAATGGTTAATGAAATATATTAGTGCACATTGACTATTTTTTCATTTCATCCACCTTCCACAAGGTGTATTAGAGCTGTTGTAGGTTTCTACATCAACTTCACCAGTAAACCAAGAACCTATTGACAAGGACCCAATTTTAAATATACCTTGAACTGTAGCATATGCTCTTATAACCTTGAGGTAAAAATATCTTATTTTTATTACAATTATATGCATTCAGTTAGTCACAATAGAATTATCCGCCTGACTTAAATGAAGAACAAAACTCCAGAAATTTCTCATCCAAGGTATAACAATATTATATTGCATATATTTTTATTTACAATAGCTCCTCTGAATATTTAAGAGCTCTCCCTTCTTAGGATATTGCATTAATGGGACTCTGTTGAAAAAGTTGAGAGCTCTCCCTTCCTAGGATATTGCATTGATGAGATGTAATTATGTTTTCCAGAGTGGGTTAGATTCTTGAAGTCATTGTCAATGTAATAACGTAGCACACTTTGAAATTGGATGCATGGAAAAGTTAAATTTGTGGTCAAAGCCAACATTCAATCAAATGTACAACACACTAAAATCTGAATCTTGACCAAAAGCTTTAGTTCAATATAGAAACATTAGAAGCACCCAAAGAAAGTAGTTGATCATACAGCTATGCTTACTCTATAGCAATAGTGCAATTGATTCCATATTTTATGCACATTTAAAAGTGGTAAATTCGTCATTTTATTCATCATTTTATCTGGCGAGCAAAATTTTTGGACACAACCAAATAAAGAAATCAAATAGAAATAGTCACAGGCATTATATGCATCAAATTCAAGATCTTTATGAATCACCTTCCAACTCAATCTTGTTTAGTTAAGCTCTAATACATGAGCAACTATCATAATAGGGGAAGGCTTAAGCATCACACAGTAAGACTTGATTCCTATACTAAAAGTGTGAAGTAGTCAAAGTTGACTTATTTTTTCAAACATAATTTCTTTCTTAATGATTGATGTTTAAGAATGACCCCATAGAAACAAGCTAAACAATCGATCCTCCCCTTAAACTACAAAGTCACCTCCTTGAGAAACATGATCAATTATTTTCTTCTATGACCATTAGAAAATGATATTTCTACACATGAATTTGGGAGGTGCTAAATTCTATGGTACAAGACAAGATGACCAGAATTAACTATGCACAATTACTTTTAGAAATCCACCACCCTTAAATATCACACATTAAACAAGAAATTAAAGTTAGAAAAATAAGTCAACTTTGACCATGTAACATTTAAACTATATAGTTCTAACTTCATCCACAATTCAACTCAATTCAATACTAACTTCATCCACAAATCAACTCAATTCAATACGAACATACAAATTTTATATTCCCTTGACCAACTATATAACATATTTTATATTGTCTTGACCTACCATATGACATATGACATCCAGACAAGAAAGAAAATCTAAAGATAATAAGTGTCATGAACTTATAGAAGCCTTATTTTGTTCATGAAGCTCTCAGGTCTCGCTGAATCAAATGATATAAGTGTTGATCACGATGACTTATGATAGTTAGCAATATGCTTTTAAAGTTATCAAAATAAAAGGTGGTAAAAACTTGACATATGACATGAGACATTTTTGTAAACGTGGCAAATAAAGCAGGAGCATATGAGATTATAAACTGACTGAAAGGATGGAATATTATAATATTTTCTACAAGATATTGCGAAGTGTTTGATCCTTGTGGCAGAATTGAAACAATTGTAAAATGTGATTTTCTTTGTGGGTGCTCGAAAATGTTTTTGTGAAAGGTTTCAACATATTTCTTTGACAACGAGATATTTTCTCTACAAAGTTCTAGATTTGTATGAATAGATCCTTGTTTTGAGTCTGTAGCATGCAAATTTTTTTGGAAACAAAGTGTTATAACGATCATGGAACAAATTTGAAGAAATGTTTTTTAAATAGGTCTTCATACTACGGTTTTATTTTACTGGTTTTCATATTCATTTGTCTTCTTTCTTGTGCATGCTTGAGAGATGAACAATGGGTCCATTTTAAAAAGGGGAAAAGATGCTCTTAAAGAGAAATAGGTATCTTCAAGCAAGAAAATTTTGAAATGATGAAGGTAATGAATCAAGCGACATCAAGTATGTCGCAATACAGTTGCAGTTCGCTAATTTTTTATTTTTTTTTAAAGGAAAGGAAATAAAAAGGAATAAAAAGTTAGTTATTCTTGTTTTAGTTTTTCTTTGAGAAAGTTTTTGAGAAATCTAAAAAGTTTCAGAGATTTTCAAAGAATTTCTTAAAAAGGGAACTAGGTCATAAAAGAATTTGTTCAGTCCTAAAATTTGGCAAAATGACACAGTCAAACATTTTTATAAAAAAAATAGTAAGGGTTTCGAAAGAAACTTTAGAAGGAAAGTCTCAATTTGTTCTTAAGAAAAAGATTTCTTGAAGGAGACAGCTTGTTTAATCAAAATGAAGGCTATTTTTTGTTTACTACTATCAGGTTTTGCTAAGATTCATATGGCAATTCTGTTAGGATATTTTTTTAAAACCCTAAATGATTTTTTGAAAAAGCAGATAGTTGTTTGAAAAGATGAAATTCAAATGAAAATAAAGCAAATATATGTTATCACTTTAAGGAGATCTTTCTTCTTCGAAACTGTTTCTAAAATGAAGATTTATTAAGACAAATTGCATGATATCCCAGAATAGGATGAAGTTTTGAAAGTCACTATTCAAAAAGAAAATGAGAGTTCTCTTGAAGGCTAATGATTTTTTTTTAGGTATTAAACCCAAAATTCTATATGTACAGTTTTGAATAAAAAGAAAGATATGGCTGATAGTTTTATAAGGGAAGGACAAATTTGGGTTTTAACTAATTACAATTGGTTTTTCAAATAGCATTTTTAAAAGGGGGTTTCTTAGCAACCCTAACTGGTTTAGTTGATTCCATGTAACTGAACAAATTCAAAATTTATCTCTATTTATAGAGATCATTTGTAAATTTGAGAAGTGTGAAAAAGCATTGAAAGAAAAGGATAAAGATTTGTAATTGTTCTAAAAGGAAGTTGTGTTCAAAAGCTATATTATAAGCTTGTATACATGTATAGATGCAACATGTACATATGTATGTGTATGTGTATATGAGACTATAAAAGAATAGCAAGACAGAGAAAGGGTTGAGCACCCTGAGCAATACTTTCTGCTGATTGTAAAGGAATTTGAAGCAATAAAGATAATAGTTTCATGGAGTGGTTTTTCTCCCTATGATGAATCCCATTTGAGGAATTTTGAGGGTTTCCCACTCGGCAAAATCTGTGTCTCAATATTTTGTGAGTTGGCATTATTTTTATGTTCATAGTGAATGTTTCAATTTTCAGCAATGTTTCATTGAGATATATATGGTTAAAGAGTTGAAATTAGTAATTTTTAAATTAAATATACAGAGTTCTGATTCACGCTCCCTCTCAGAACACTTTCACTTCCAACAAGTGGTATCAGAGCATAGGATTCCTTTTAGGAATTGTTCCAAGGATATTAATTGGAAGTCATGGCACAATCTGAAGGAGCTTCCCTTAATAGGGCTCCACTATTTGATGGAAACAATTATGTTTTCTGGAAAGTGATGATTGAAGCCTTTATACATTCTTTAGATGTAAGAATGTGGGATGTTGTAAAAACAAAATATACTATCCCAACAACAATCTCTACTGATGTAGATGAAAAATTAAAATTTGAACTAGATAAGAAGGCAAGATATGCCCTTCTTTGTGGTCTCTCCAGAGTAAAGTTGTTTATTGCAAGTCAACTAATGATATATGGGTCAAACTTGAAACAATATATCAAGGAGATGAAAAAGTAAAAGAGTCTAAAATGATAACTCTTAAAACACAGTTTGACAATCTAAAAATGAATGAAGATGAAACCATTATTGCATACTTCTTAAGAGTTGATGAAGTAGTGAATGCTAGAAAGGGTCTAGGTGAAGAGATAGAAGAACATGACGTAGTTTCAAAAGTTATTAGGTCAGTTTTACCTAAATTTGAAACTAAAATATCTACGTTAGAAGAAAAGAAAAGCTTCTCAAAAATGATCTTGCATCAACTTCAAGGAACATTAACTGCATACGAAATGAGGATTAGCAATCAAGCTAGTTCCTCATCAAAAGAATTAGCCTTTAAGATTGAAAAACATGATGAGAGTGATTTAGATCTAATAGATGTTTTAGAAGCATTACTGGTTAGAAAAATGAGAAAGAAATATAAAGAAAACCTAAATGCTTCAGCTGTGGATAGTTAGGACACTTTGCTGCAAAATGTCCAAATGTCAAACTTGAAGATTGTGATGAGAAGACTGAGAAATTTTCAAAAAAGAAGCCTTGGAATAAAAAAAAAAGATTCAAAGACTATAAAAAGAAAAGTCTTCTGTCAAAATAGGATTCAAATGATGAATCCAGTGATGCTGATGAAGAAGGGGAAAGACTATTCATGGCTAAAATAGTTCATACCCCTAAACCTAAACCCAGTGAATCTGAATCCTTATCTGATTCAGATATAGAAGTAGATTTTGAAGAACTTTTGAAATCCTTGCAAGAACTTAAAAGATTAAAAAGGTTAATTGCCAATCATGAAACTGAAAATCAAAACTTCAAGAAGAGTTAAAGGAAGCAAATTTGATTATAGAAAATAAAAAACTCTTGCTTGAAGAAAAGGATAAAAAATTGAATGTCTTGCAAATTTCATCTGAAGAATCTACTAGTCAGAAAACAAAGTTCTTGTTCAATGGTTATTGTTTTAATTACAATATTTTTGGGCACAAGGCAATCTTTTGTGAAAATAGCACTAGTCAAAGAAAATGAAAGGTTGTTAGGTGTTTTAAATGCTTTCACTATGGTCATTGTGCAAATCAATGTAAATTGAATTTGAGACCAAAACAAATCTGGAAGCAAGTTAGGAAATTTGAAAAGTCCTTAATTGTTGAAACAACTCTATTTTCTCAAAAAAATACAACATGGGTATTGGATAGTGGCTATTCACACCATATGACTAGATATAAAAGCAAATTTAAAATCCTAGAAAATTTTGATGGAGGGTTTGTATGATTTGGTGATAATTCAAGAGCCTATATAACAAGAAAAGGCTCAATAATTCTAAACAAAGATACACCAATTCATGATGTGTATTTCATTGAAGATTTAAAACATAATCTATTAAGTGTAAGTTAGATTTATGACAATGGATACTCTATTTCCTTTAATGCAAAAGGATGTTATATTAAAAATGGAAAGGATAGAGTCATTGCCAGTGGGTGAAGAATGAAAGGTAATCTTTATAACCTAAAAGATTCAATTGTTCAAGAAACTTCATTGGTTAATACTTGTCTAATGAGTCAAGTAGAAGAAAATTGGCTATGGCATAGAAGACTGAGACATTTAAACTTTGATAATCTTGCTAGAATTAGCAAAAACAAAAAGGTGAGAGGACTACCACAAATAACCAAACCAGCAAGTATTTTGAAGATTGTGTTAAGGGAAAACATATGAGAGTCTCTTTTAAAACAAAAGAATACTCATCAAATAGACCACTTGAATTAGTGCATACTGATTTGTGTGGTCCAACTAAAATAACCTCACTAAATAGTGAAAAATATTTCATGCTGTTCATAGATGATTATTCAAGGATGGCTTGGGTAACATTTTTGAAACATAAATTCGAAGCCTTTGAATGTTTCAAAATATTCAGAAAAATGGTATGAAGAGGGACTGGTTTAAAATTGAAATGTCTAAGATTAGATAGGGGAGGAGAATTCACCTCTCAAGAATTCATTGAGTATTGTGAAAGACATGGCATAAAAAGACAATACTGTACTGCTAGAATACCATAGCAAAATGGTGTTGTAGAAAGAAAGAATAGAACTGTAAAAGAAATGGCTAGAACCATGCTAAATGAAGCAAAATTGCTTGATAAATTTTAGAAAGAAGCTATTCATGTAGCTATTTACATTCTTAATAGAGCACAAATCAGAGTTAGAATAGCTTATACTCCATATGAATTGTGAAATGGAAAAACAACAAATGTCATGAATTTTAAGGTTTTTGGCTACAAAAGTTTTATCAAAAAGAACGATGATTATCTAGAAAACTTTAATTCAAGATCTAATGAAGGAATCTTTCTTGGTTACTCCATGCACAATAAAGCTTATAAATGCTATAATAAAAGGCTTAACAAAGTTGTAGAAGCTATAAATGCCATATTTGATGAAAATTCTATGTGTTGTAATGATAAAGAAGATCATGAAGATTTATCTTTTCAAAAAATAGAAACTGTACATGATGAACATCTTGAAAATGAAAAATTTTTACTTGCTGATGAAAATGAACTTGTTGATGAAATTGAACTAGAAATCTGCTCAAACATAACTAATGTTGGTTTGAAAATAAAAGCTTCTTCTAGAATAATAGCTAAGAGACATCCTGAGACTCAAGTTATTGGAGATGTAGAGAATGGAATTTTAACTAGAAGAAAAGCCAAAATAGTTGAACAAGCAAACATTGTAGAACATTTTTGTCTAATATCAAATTTTGAACCAAAAAGTGTTGTTGAAGCTTTATCAGATTCCTATTGGCAAAATGCTATGCAAGAAGAAATAAATCAAATAGAGAAAAACAAGACTTGGGAACTTGTTCTTAGACCTAATGATAAAATTGTTATAGGTGGAAAGTGGATTTTTCATAACAAACTAAATGAAGAAGGCAAAGTGGTCAGAAATAAAGCTAGATTTTTTTGCAAAGGGTATGCTTAGCAAGAAGGAATTGATTTCAATGAAACTTTTGCACTAATTGCAAGGATGAAATCAATCAAAATCTTTCTTGCATATGCTAGCAATAAAAAATTCACTATTTACCAGATGGATGTTAAAACTACTTTCTTAAATGGGTATCTTGAAGAGGAAGTTTATATGGAATAGCCAAAAGGTTTTGAAACTTTTGACAAACCTAATTATGTTTATCGACTAAAAAAGGCTTTGTATGGCTTAAAAAAAGCTCTTAGGGCTTGGTATTCCAGGTTGGATAAGCATTTAACTTCAAATGGATTTTCTTATGAAAGGTAGACAACACCTTGTCTATCAAATTGATAAATGATGACATTTTGGCAGTTGAAATCGATGTGGATGATATCATTTTTGGGTCTACTAATGATGAGTCAGCAAAACATTTTTCAAAAATCATGGAATCTGAGTTTGAAATGTCAATGTTAGGTGTGCTCACATTTTTCCTTGGTTTGCAAGTCTCATAGCTTGAACATGGATTCTTTCTTTCTCAAATTAAATATGCCAAAGAAATGTTGAGGAAATTTAATATGGCTGAATGCAAACCTATCAACACTCCTATGGAAACTAGCTAGAAACTAATAAAAAATGATGACTCACCTTATATTAATTAGACTCTTTATAGGTCCATGATTGGAAGTTTGCTATATCTAACTGCATCTAGACCTGATATAATGTAGGCAGTGTGTATGGTATCAAGATTGCAATTTGATCCAAAGTAGTTTCATCTAAATGCAATGCATAGAATATTGAAATACATTCAAGGCACTCTTGATTATGGTTTATGGTATCCTCACATCACTGATTTTACACTTACTGGTTATATTGATGCAGATTGGGGAGGATCTGATGATAAAAAGAGTACCAGTGATGCGAATTTCTTTCTTGGTGAATGTTTGGTTACTTGGCATAGTAAGAAATAGGATTGTGTAACTTTATCCACTTGTGAATTTGAATATGTTGCTACTATAGCTTATTGTACTCAATTAATTTGGATGGATTATCAGTTATCTGATTTGGGAATTTAGGTTTCAAAACCTATTTCAATAATGTGTGATAACATTAGTGCTATCCAATTGAGAAAAAATCCAGTTATGCACTCTCATACAAAACATGTAGCCATTAAACTTAATTTCTTGAGAGATAAAGTTCTAAATAATGAATTCAAATTGATTCATGTGCCTACTCATAGATAGGTGGCAGACATTTTTACAAAAGCTCTACCAAGAGAACAATTTGAATAGTTAAGAACACGATTGGGAGTCTTCTCTCAATTATTGCTGGCATAAAACTCTTCCAATATCTCTTATGTGTTAGGTTTCTACTCCTTTCACAACAAGAATTCAACAGAAGAAGATGGTCAAATTTTTTGATGCAAAATTTTTGGGGGAGTAATCATCACATTGATCACATTGATTTGGTTCAGCATTCTCAGTTTTCATTTCATAGATTTGGTTTCTAGTCAGCATTGATTTGATTCAACATTCTCAGTTTTGGTTTCACAGATTTTATTTCTTCACAGATTTGGTTTCTTTCTAAGATTCTTTGGTTGTTTTGGTTTAGATATGGTTCCTGATATTTGATGATTCTTGGATCAGCATCTTTTTGTGTTCATTATCTATATAGGCTGAAGTTTCTTCAAAATCACCTTGTATATATATGAGATGATATCTTGTATGTATAAGTTGATTTTAAATGTCACCTTATATATATGAGATGATATCTTGTATGAATAAGTTGATTTTTTTCTCTCATGAAAATTTTTGCATCAAAAAATGGGGGAGATTTTTTACCACGATGACTTTTGGTAGTTGGCAAAATGCTTTAAAAGTTATCAAAATAAAAGGTTGTAAAAACTTGACATATGACATAAGACATTTTTGTAAATGTGGCAAATAAAGCGGCAGCATATGAGATCATAAACTGATTGAAAGGACGGAATATTTAATATTTTTTGCAAGATATTGCCAAGTGTTTGATCCTTGTGGCGGAATCGAAACAATTGTAAAATGTGATTTTCTTTGTGGGTGTTTGAAAATGTTTTTGTTAAAGGTTTCAGCATATTTCTTTGACAGTGAGATATTTTCTCTCTACAAAGTTCTAGATGTGTATGAATAGATCTTTGTTTTGAGTCTGCGGCATGCAAACTTTTTTTTTGGAAACAAGGTGTTATAATGATCATGGAATAGGTTTGCATAAAGGCTTTTTAAATAGGTCTTCATACTATGATTTTATTTTACTAGTTTTCATACTCATTTGTCTTCTTGTGCATGCTCGAGAGATGAACAATGGGTTCATTTTAAAAAGGGGAAAAGATGCTCTTAAAGAGAAACAGGTATCTTCAAGCAAGAGAATTTTGAAATGATGAAGGTAATGAATCAAGTGACTTCAGGTATGTCGCAATACAGTTGTAGTTTGCTAAAAAAAAAAAATTGAAAAAAAGGAATAAAAAGTTAGTTATTCCTATTTCAATTTTTCTTTGAGAAAGTTTTTGAGAAATCTAAAAACTTTCAGATATTTTCAAAGAATTTTTAAAAAAGTGAACTAGGTCATAAAGGAATTTGTTTAGTCCTAAAATTTGGCAAAACGACACAGTCAAACCTTTTTTTAAAAAAATAATAACGGTTTTGAAAGAAACTTTAGAAGAAAGTCTCAGTTTGTTTTTAAGAAAAAGATTTCTTGAAGGAGACAACTTGTTTAATCAAAATGAAGGCTATTTTTTGTTTACTACTATCGGGTTTTGCTAAGATTCATATGGCAATTCTGTTAGAGTATTTTTTTAAAACCCAAGAAAATGAGAGTTGTGTTGAAGGCTAAATGATTTTTTTTGGGTATTAAACCCATAATTCTATATGTATAGTTTTGAATAAAAAGAAAGATATGGCTGATAGTTTTATAAGATAAGGGCAAATTTCAGTTTTAACTAATTACAGTTGGTTTTTCAAACAACATTTTTAAAAGGGAGTTTCTTAACAACCCTAACTGGTTCAGTTGATTCCATGTAACTGAACAAATTCAAAATTTATCTCTATTTATAGAGATCATTTGTAAATTTGAGAAGTGCGAAAAAGCATTGAAAGAAACAGATAATGACTTGTAAATGTTCTAAAAGGAAGTTGTGTTCAAAAGCTATATTATAAGCTTGTATACATGTATAGATGCAAAATATACGTTTGTATGTGTATGTGTATATGAGACTGTAAAAGAACAGCAAGACAAAGAAAGGGTTAAACACCCTGTACAGTACTTTCTGCTGATTGTAAAGGAATTTGAAGCAATAAAGATAACAGCTTCATGGAGTGGTTTTTCTCCCTATCACAAATCTCGTTTGAGGAATTTTGAGGCTTTCCTGCTCGGCAAAATCTTTGTCTCAATATTTTGTAAGTTGGCATTTTCTTTATGTTCATAATGAATGTTTCAATTTCTAGCAATGTTTCATTCGGATAAATATGATGAAAGAGTTGAAATCAATAATTTTTAAATTAAATATACGAATTCTGATTCACCCCCCTCTCAGAACTCTTTTACTTCCAACAATAAGTAAAAGCAGTATGTCACTCTGTGCGAGTCTTTGTCTCATTGTGACTAGATGCAACATTGCAAGCCAATTGGTTTATTAAGATTGTGGGCTAGGCTCCAGCCAATGTGCTTTTGTCTTAGAGACTAATCTAAATGTACTATACAACCTATTATATGTCAGACAACACATTCCTTTGAATGGTTTTCACTAGGCTAGCCTTGATAAGATTTCGAGGTTATCTGGTTGACTGTACATTTACAAGTATTATAGGCTTCTACAATCTATATATAGTACCCCTCGTACATCTAGATATAGATTGACAAGTTTTGATCACATATTCAATGCAAAATTGAAAATAAAATGACTGTGTTTAATTTTATGATTTAACGAGTGATCTAAACAAATATTCTGGAAAGTTTAGGGTTGGCATTGTAATGTGGAATCACATTAGATCGTTGTTCCCCCCCCCCCCCCCCCCCCCCCAACAATTTTATAGGGTTCCATTGTGGGGGATAAATCATGATGAGTTTACGGTTAAGGAATTTATTCTCTTATTTGCGCATTTGTTCTAAACGTCTTTTATTTGATCTTAAATATGGATTGAAAGTATTTGATGATTTATGTTTTTTTAATGTAAAATTTAAAATAAAATATTATTTTTCAAGTTTATGATTAGAAGAGTAATCTATATGAATGCTTTAAAAAATGAAGTTTTCAGAATTATATAATAGGAAATCACAGTTTTCAATGGAAACATATCAACATATATAGATGTTGTAACCTCAGTCTTTATATATAATATTTTAATAGTTTGGGTAGATACACATCAAAACTACAATCTTCCTTTGTCTAGGCAGCCAACTATAGGAAATGACAAATTATTTTCTATTATGAGTTAAGGTCAAATTAATGATTATTGATCTTTTTTTTTTTAATATGGGGCATGGTCTTGAACTATGTAAGTCTATTTTTGTGTTTACAACTACTGATACTATAAACACTTTGGCAT
The DNA here is from genome assembly GCA_028749045.1 of Cupressus sempervirens. Taxonomy (NCBI): domain Eukaryota; kingdom Viridiplantae; phylum Streptophyta; class Pinopsida; order Cupressales; family Cupressaceae; genus Cupressus; species Cupressus sempervirens. The sequence goes on from CM053793.1 coordinate 69,114,372, forward strand.
GGTTATTTGAACATGTCATAGGGAAATATATTCTCCTTGATCAAGAAACACCTTTTTTAACATTTGTACACTGTTAAGAAAACTTGTAAAAATCTAGACTCCTTTTGGTTTTTCAATTGAAGCATAATGTAGATGATAGATTAATATAGCTCTCAAGAGACATGAATGACTCAAATGAATAGATTGAATACTTTAAAACATAATGACATAACAACAAATTGGATAAGAAATAATGTATTGGTGGCATAGGTTTAAAGCCTCTTGAACACTTACTCAAAATTAGTCTTCAACACTTGTAATTCAGTCTCCCATGACTTCCTCAGATTCTCAATCGACATAATCTGATTGTATAACTGATATGTCAATTCTTCTAAGGCATCCATAGTAGTCATGTGTGGTAAGGCTAAGACCACCCCCACTTCCTTGACTCCCTTTTGCAATATAACATTTTTGGAAATTAGTTGACTGTACAAATCTATCAAATTACTATTCCTATCCTCCTTTTCACTAGTACAATTTTTAATCTTTTGATGGTCCATATTGGACATTGTGCTCTAAAAATTGTAACTAATTCATTGATAGGGTCAAAATTACCAATTAATAACCTAAAGCTCTGTCGAGATTCAAACATCTTTGTATTAATATCCTTAATAGATGTTTCATAAGCAGGAATGGTAGTAAGTATCTTGCCACCCACTTTCAAACCTTCCTTCAATTGATTGACTTCCTCATTCAATGCACCTCAGTCCAATACAATATTTTATGTCATTTTGTGAAATCTTTCTTCTCAAACCTCCCTCCACACTTTGTATGGAAACTTCATCCAAAAATTGCATTTGTTCACTAGTATCTATCACTAACTGGCCTATTTGTTCAATTAGCAAGGCATTATCATCACATTCTGCATCTAGCACCAAACTTGATAGAATGTCCCTAGCAAATTCAATAATATGTTCTTCTTTCTTCTTTTGATACAAATTCAATAATATGTTCTTGTTTCTTCTTTTGATCTGTCTTGGCCTTTTATTTTATTTTATATTCCAATATTCATCATCTCCTTTGGGATCATAGTGTTAATATCAATTGTGCCTTTGATAATTGGTAGATTATAATCCACATCACCAGTGTTTGTCTTCAGTATAGATAGTGTTTGAATGATATCTTCCTATTCTTTTCCCATTTCACTGGTATCCTTTTTTCCTTCTATTGTCTTCTCATGCCTCTCCTTAATTTGCACACTCTCTAGACTGTAAGTGGACTGTCACAAAACCAATAAAGTCTTATTAAATGATGTCAATTACTGTTTAAATTTAAAATTTATATAATTCATACATTTAAAAAATTCAAAATTCCAATCGGCAGATTAATTTGAATGGTCCAAAACATATGTGAACCTTAAATATTTATTGACAAATTCAAAACATAGAAGTGAAACCCGTCCTTTCCATCATTCATTGTCTACTATAACTGAAGCGCATTCTATTGACCTACATTAGCTTTTGTGGACTTCAACAATATTTTATTTTCTTTTATCTTCTACCTGCTCATGACGAGAAGAATAATTAAATTAGTATCATGATGAGGATATAAATTTCAACAATAAAGAAAACACTAGAGCAGTAATGGATGATGGCCACCTTAGTTTATACAAGATAGATTTTGGTACTTGTCCTATTTGGCATTTTCTCAATACAGTTCTACATTTTAAATAGAGTACTTAATGTTGGGATGTGATTTTTCTGATCCTGATTGGCATTGGCATTCTTCATGTAAACTATTGGAAAACTCACAAATGAATCCTCCTCTGCTTCCCAACTGCCCCAAAACATTCTGTATTCTGTATCATGTTAAAAAAATATGGTGGTGGGGATTGGCTTACAAAAAAAAAGACTGCAGAACTGCTTTACAATGTAAACAATTTGTAGAAGAACCGCACCCAGACAAATATAAATGTATATTAATGTGCACCCAAGTGAACAATGGATCATTACTTCATAACAGACATGTACAGAAAAGATCAACTTAATTATGCAAGCATAATTGTTTTGGTTATATTCAAAGAATTAATAAGTCTGTCTATATATATATAATTTGGTATTATAATTTAAGAGATAATAGTACCATTGTCCCCATTAATATTATAAAAAGATAACAGAATAAAACTAAAATTCTCTTTCTTATTCAATCATTTTATTTCAGTGTAGATTTTTATTTTTATATTTTCATATGGATACTAAACAAAGTATCATATGAATACTGAAATTGTTTTTCAAATTTTGATATTTCTTTATAACAGCAACATGATTTTTTTCTAATACAATATAAGTATACTTAAAAAAACATATGCACACCTGTATTGGGTCACCAGAAGACGCAAGAACATAGATACTTCAAGTCTGTGGCCTCCTCCAAATGGAATAAAACTACTCCCTGATGGGTCCTTTTCCTAATCAATGCAAACAGGGGAAGAAAACAAATACATTTATCTTCCTATCAATTTTGTATTTGTCACTGGAGAACGGCTCAAATCACAGTGAAATGACGCAACACCTCACTATCACCACTCATGAAAAGACAATTACAATTGAACAAATGATTACAGAAACAGAACATAGAAATCTACATAAATCTATAGATTTCATAAGTTCTTCGACTGCATGTAGTTGGAACTGAGCAAAACACTTATGGTATTGAAGTTGAACAATTCTCACTCACAGGAATGAAGTAAAATAGTCTATTTGAAGAATTTATTATGGTTTCGATAAAATAATAGATTATTTATTTATAAGAACCCATCGAACATTTGATGATGTGAGAATTGTTGTATTTTAAGGATTGTGTAATGTAGATGCAATATTATGAATAAATTTATAATATAAATATAAGTTTTATATACCCATTCCCAAAACATGAATTCTATGCAGAAACCCTGAAATTTTAACAAAGTTTCAAAATTTCTGGTTCCATGAAGTTCCAGGACTCCTTGGGGCAATCATGATTATGAAAGGTCTATTTTGAAGCATTGAAATATGAAGCTGTTTATCTCTTACTGTTCGGGAAACAGAAAAGCCTTATAGTGATATCAGGGCAAGGAAAAGTATTTTGATAGTGTAAACAAATTCCATCCTGTACAATTTATTATTTATCCAATCATGGAGCTAACAAAAACTTGTCCCAATAATTCGGCTTATTAGCATTGGTACAGACTCTTGCCCTTGAATCATTAAAGACCACCTTGCTCACTTTTGGATGAGCTGAAATAATTGTGGAGCTCCCAAGAAGGTGAGATTTGAAAACCTTTCCATATCTGATTTCATAAATTAAAAATTAGGTCTATATTAAAACAGCATGAGGCATCTCTAATACCAATTCTTAAGAAAAACTTTATTTAGTATTAGGCAGGTTACAAAACTCCATTGTTGGTCCGAAATGAGAGCTATTGTAGCAGACATTTACAAAGACAGAGATTGTACTTTTCTGACATGAACTTCTGATTACCATGGTGCACACGTGTAGCACAAAATGACATGGCTACACAAAATTCCACAAGCATGCATGCCCTTGTGTGTTTTTACTAGTGGCTTTTCCCCTTAACGTGAATAATGGTTTGAGCATGTAAAGTTGAGAAACTTCCATCATCCTGACAGAAGGGCTGACAAAAATGTAATATTATTATTTCATGGACTAAAGGGATTAGATTTTAGCTGGATTTGACAGCCACCTTTGGCTGCTTATTGCCTAATGCTAATACAGGTTTAAATTTACAGTAATGGCAGGCTATTTTATATTATCTCTCAATCCAATTGGTTAGATTGATACGGTGGAACTGAAGTGGAGAATATTAAAGAAGCTAGATATATTATATTGAACATTACTTCGTTTGACTGATCCTGTGCAGGCTTTAAGAATGTGAGAAGATGGCATCACCTGTTTTTTAATCTATATAAGTTTTGAGCTGCTCCTTGTTTCATTTGAAAGTTAACATATGAGAACTGCAATACTAGTCTCTATAGTAAGATCTTTAAAAATTCGAAGGATTCAATTTTTTTTTTGATGGAGGTCCTTTATTAGGATACGAGCCTGACTTCATCTCTTTTCAAGATCAGAATCATACATTCAGTGAGACTTAATCTCTGGTATACTCTTTAAGAACCTTTCAAAATCATGAATCCATTGACAAAGACCCAATTTTAAACATACCTTATACTGTAGCATATGCTCTTGCAGTCTTGAGGTAAAAATATCATATTTCTATTACAATCATATGCATTCAGCTAGTCACATCAGGATTATCTGTATGACTTTTGAAGAACAAAACTCCATAAATTTCCCATTCCAAGGAATAATAATATTATATTTCATAGAATTTTGTTTAGAATAGCTCTTCAGAATATTTAAGAGCTCTCCCTTCCTAGGATATTGCATTAATGGGACTCAGTTGAAAAAGTTGAGAGCTCTCCCTTCCTAGGGTATTGTATTAATGGCATGTAATTATGTTGTCCGGTGTGGGCCAGATTCTTGAAGTTATTGCCAATGTAATTACATAGCACACTTTGGAATTGGATGCATGGAAAAGTTAAATGCTTGGCCAAAGCCAACATTCAATAAAATGTACAACACAGTAAAATCTGAATCGTCACCAAAAGCTTTAGTTCAATATAGAAACATAAGCACACAAAGAAAGTGGTTGATCATACAGCTACGCTTACTCTATAGCAATAGTGCATTTGATTCCATATTTTATATGCATATTTAAAAGTGGTAAATTCGTCATTTTAACCTACAAGCAAAAGTTTTAGCCATAACCAAATGAAGAAATCAAATAGAAACAGTCACAGACATTACATGTGTCAAATTCAAGATCTTTATGAATCACCTTCCAACTCAATCTTGTCTAGTTGAGTTCTAATACATGAGCTACCATTATAATAGGGGAGGGCTTAAACATCATACAGTAAGACTTGATTCCTATGCTAAAAGTGTTATGTAGTCAAAGTTGACTCATTTTTTCAAACTTAATTTCTTTTTTAGTGAGTGATGTTTAAGAGTGGCCCATAATAGCAAGATAAAGAATCGATCCTCTCCTTGTAAGAACTACAAAGTGACCTCCTTGAAAAACATGATCAATTATTTTCCTCTATGACCATCGGAAGATGATATTTCTGCACATGAATTTGAGAGTGCTAAATTCCATGGTACAAGACAAGGTGACCAGAATTAACTATGCACACTCACTTGTAGAAATCTGCCACCCTTAGATATCACACATTAAACAAAAAATTAAGTTTTGAAAAATAAGCCAATTTTGACTTTTTAAGAAATCAAACTTCAGTATATAACATTTAAACCATACAGTTCTAACTTCATTCACAATTTAATTCAATAAGAACATATACATTTTATATTCTCTTGACCAACTATATAACACGTTTTATATTGTCTTGACCTACCATATGACATATGACATCGAGACAAGAAAGACAACCTAAAGATGATAAGTGTCATGGACTTACAGAAGCCTTATTTTGTCCATGAAGCTCTCAGGCCCTGCTGAATAGGCCACATCAAATGATATAAGTTAAAGCAGTATGTCACCCTGTGCAAGTCTTTGTCTCATTGTGACTAAATACTCAACTAAAATGCTTGCAATGTTTGTCTAGCCAATTAGTTTATTAAGATTGTGGGCTAGGCTCCAGTCAATGTGGTTCTGTCTCAGAAAGAATCTAAATGTACTATCCAACCTATTATATAATAGATGTCAGAGAACACATTCCTTTGAATGGTTTTCATTAGGCTAGCCTTGATAAGATTTCGAGGTTATCTGGTTGACTGTACATGTACAAGGATTACAGGCTTCTACATCCTATATATAGCACCCCTCGTACATCTATATAGATTGACAAGTTTTGATAACATATTCAATGCAAAATTGAAAATAAAATGACCGTATTTAATTTTATGATTAAACGAGTGATCTAAACAAATATTCTGGAAAGTTTAGGGTTCGCATTGTAATGGGGAATCACATAAGATCGTTGTTTTTTTCCTTCTATAAATCATGATGAGTTTACGGTTAAGGAATTTATTCTTTTATTTGTGCATTTGTTCTAAACGTCTTTTATTTGATCTTAAATATGGATTGAAAGTATTTGATTAGTCATAAATGGTTTGATAAGTATTTGATTATTTATGTTATTTTAATGTAAAATTTAAAATAAAATATAATTTTTCAAGTTTATGATTAGAAGAGTAATCTATATGAATGCTTTAAAAAATTAAGTTTTCAGAATTATATAATGGGAAATAATAGTTTTCAATGGAAACATGTCAACATATATAGATGTTGTCACCTCAGTCTTTATATACAATATTTCAATAGTTTGGGTAGATACACATCAAAATTACAATCCTCCTTTGTCTAGGCAGCCAACTATAGGAAAATGACAAATTGTTTTCTACTATGAATTAAGGTCAAATTAATGATTATTGATCTATTTTTTTTTTAATATGGGGACATGGTCTTGAAATATGTAAGTCTATTTTTGTGTTCACAACTACTGATACTATAAACTCTTTTTCATGGTTATTTGAACATGTCATAAGCAAATATATTCTCCTCATTCAAGAAAAATCTTTTTTAACATTTGTACACTCTTAAGAAAATTTATAAAAATCTAGACTCCTTTTGGTTTTCCAATTGAAGCATAATGTAGATGATAGATTGATATAGCTCTCAAGAGACATGAATGAGTAAAACGAATAGATTGAATACTTAAAAACATAATGACATAACAACAAATTGGATAAGAAAAATGTATTGGTGGCATAGGTTTAAAGCCTCTTGAACAATTACTCAAAATTAGTCTTCAACACTTGTAATTCAGTCTCCCATGACTTCCTTAGATTCTGAAATTGACATAATCTGATTGCATAACTAATATGTCAATTCTTCTAAGGCATCCATAGTAGTCATGTGTGGTAAGGCTAAGACCACCTCCACTTCCTTGACTCCCTTTTGCAATATACCATTTTTGGAAATTAGTTGACTATACAAATCTATCAAATTACTACTCCTATTCTCCTTTTCACTAGTACAATTTTTAATCTTTTGATGGCCAATATTCACCATCATGCTCTAAAAATTGTAACTAATTAATTGATAGGATCACAATTACCAATTAATAACCTAACGCCCTGTTGAGATTCAAACCTCTTCCTATTAATATCCCTAATAGATGTTTCATAAGTAGGAATGGTAGTAAGTATCTTGCCACCTACTTTCAAACCTTCCTTCAATTGATTAACTCTTGCATTCAATGCACCTCAGTCCAATACAATATTTTATGCCATTTTGTGAAATCTTTCTTCTCAAACCTCCCTCCACACTTTGGATAGAAAATTCTTCCAAAAATTGCATTTGTTCACTAGTATCTATCACTAACTGGCCTAATTGTTCAATTGGCGAGGCATTATCATCGCATTTTGCATCTAGCACCAAACTTGATAGAATGTCCCTAGCAGATTCAATAATATGTTCTTGTTTCTTCTTTTGATCTCTCTTGGCCTTTTATTGTATTTATATTCCAATATTCATCATCTCATTTGGGATCATAGTGTTAATATCAATTGTGCCTTTGATAATTGGTAGGTTACAATCCACATCACCAACATTTGTCTTCAGTATAGATAGTGTTTGAATGATATCTTCCTATTCTTTTCCCATTTCACTGGTATCCTTTTTTTCTAATATTGTCTTCTCATGCCTCTCCTTAATTTGCACACTCTCTAGTGCTTGTTCATCCTTTTTTCCATAATTATTGGTAGCCTCTTTCTCTATTTCTTGCATCTACTCCCTTGTAGTAGGATTGATATTGGCTTCCTCAAAAGATACATCTTTCATCACTTGATCTATCCCTTCTATTTCTGGTACCTTTGTTGGTTCCTCTAGAGAATTTTGAGTATCAATATTATCAATTGTTACTTTTACTCCTCTAACATCCCATCCTATATAAATATTTATATAACCTTTGGATCTAGTTTCTTTCTACTTAGTTCGTCATCAAATACCTAAACCTCTCATTATTATTCCTTTTTTCATCTAATTTCAATATTTTAAATGGTTTCCTCAATCTCCTAAATTGATTGTTATTCTCCATTAAATACTTTGGTTGATCTCTTCTTGGTCTCAAAATATTGCCTTGTTTGATCTATAATTTTCTTGAGTATCTCTAGTTGGATTTATACCAAGACATATTCTATTAATTCTTATTTTTCTTTAAAGAAGACTTCCATCTAGCCTCTAATTAATGAATAATGACATTGGAATAAAAGCCTTTCAATTCTTTTCTTTTTTTCTTAAGCTTCTTCATACTATACACAAAAACATCCTCAATTCTTTATTCATCATCCTAAAAACCATCATGGTATCTTTTAACATTAGCCACCATATCCCATTTTTTTACTTGATCAATAATTTTATCAACTGGATGGTACTTTCTTATCTCAACCCGTATGGTCCTCATTGTGGGGGATTTAACCACTTTAGACTACTTACCACTTTATTTTATTTCTTGTTGGCCTTCATCTATTTTTTATCATTCCTCTTCAACAAGTTCATCACCCTCCTTTTCTCTTTGCCTACTTTCCTTTTCTTTATGGGCTCAAGCTTATCAACCATACAAAATTTCCCTTTAATATTTGTATATATACTTTCCTTGGTGGAATGTCCTTTCCATTATTCAATATTTTACTCCTAGTCTTTCTCCTAGTTGCTTCTTTCCTAGTAGAAGAAATGACTTTCACTTCTTCATTTCTTGCAGTACTAAATGTTCCTGGTGGTTGAGTTGCCTTCTTTATTCTAGCTTGTGCAATATTCTCTTATGTAAAGACATTCTTAATAGAAAATTCCTTGACTACTTCACAATTTTTGGTTGATTGGACATTGTATGTACTTCTATATGTTTTTCTTTATAGGTTTAAAATCTAGGGGTATTTGGATCTCTTGATTCTGACAATACAAAGTCAACATATCCATATAATACATTTTCTTCTACTTCATATCCCTTGAACATCACCCATGATGTCCTTGGTTCTACTACCTCCATCAAGCATGTCTTGGTGGCCACCATGTGAAAAATAAAACCCTTATACTTTTCCACCATAACAATGGAAATCATCTCTCTTTGATGCATATTCTGTTGGAAATCTTTGAAATATCACCAAACCATACTAGTAAAGTTGTTCTCTAGAACTCTAATGCACTTTACAATTTACAAAATTGTTGGTGTACTTTTAAACCATTGGATATTTCTATTACCCCCAAAAATATTCTAAAAGCAGAAGAACATGCCCATCAACTCTCAACCATACTTGAATTTTTTTCTCTAATTTCCTTTTTATCATCTCTAAATTTATACACAACTTCTCCCTTAGTACTTTATAGAGGTCAAAATCAACATTCTCATTGACCACTAAGTATGCAATAGAATAACACTGAAATGTCTCTTTTCTGATTTTGTATGATATTTCCAACCTCTAATCAGATTTTCAAGATCAAAAAACTAATATCACAAAGATCCACCAAATTTCTCAAGAAACCCCAAATCGGGTATGCCAAAAATTGTGCCAAAAGCTTCACAGCTTCACCTATTATTAATAAATCTGGAAGTGGACATTTTTTACAGAAATATCAGTAGCATAACAACCTACACAATTAAATTTCTAGATCCATATAGCCTTTACACAATAGTTCTCAAATGTAGGACAAAAACTATGCTTATCGAGCTCCCGAAATTAACACAAAAATGCCCGAAAACACCACAAAAACACTAATAATCTATCTCAGAAGTTTAATCATGTCCCAATACATATATTCAGCTCTATTTTAAAGCCTTAAATTCTGAAATATAGAAGCAACCCAAACTGATATGAAATACTCAACTGAAAACACCAAACTCATACAAAAAACACACCCAAAAACCCACAAATCTACACTGTTCAGCACAAAGGAAAACTCTATATGAGCATGCACATGGAATGGCTTAAAAATATCATCCTTAGCCTTCCTGGAAACCTGCAAACTCTCGTTCTTGGGTCTCCCTGGAAACCTACAAACTCCCGTTCTTGGGTCTCCTTCTCCACAGGTTTGGCAGCCTCTGAAGAATAACAAAGAATGAGCAAAAATCAAGTTCTGTCATCCGCCCAAAATGCTTCCAAACCCCTTAAAAGAGGGCATAATCGTAACTCACATCCAAGAGAGGTTAATGAAACATATTTTAATAATAATTTTCATTTATTAGTCCAACGGTTTCCAAAGATTAACCCCCTTTTTTTGAAACTTCACTTTCTTGGGCCTGCCTGCCTTAGCAAAGATTATTATTTTTTAATTAGTTAAAAAGGGGACATGACAAGTCCTCCCCTCCCAAACATTGCTTGTCCTCAAGAAATGGTTGAACAATAAACCAATCAATCCACCTGGATCCCAAATGTAGTCATGAACTATACTACTGCCAAATAACATAGGCTCCTGCAATATCCTCTGCAATATGACCAAGAGGAATCCATAATCAAACTGACAATTACAGCTCAACCAAACTCCAAAATCACCACTACCACAATCAGAAACCCATGAGGCACAAACTCTTAGAACATCAGAACCCAAGAAAAGTGGACAAATCAAACTACCAACACAGTAAATACCATCAACACATCCCACTGGCATATACGGAATGCACAATCCAACTCTGAAACAATGGTGAATGCTCTCGAATGAAACTGTACCAAGTATGGAGAATCCACACACTGTACAACTCCTGTAGTCAACACAACTTTGAAAATCACTGGCCACTATCTCATAACCATAACTACCATGCACCCCTGATGGTGAAAAGCCATCACAAGATAAATAGCAAGAATTGGAACCCAAACCAAATCTTCCTGCCATCAAATCCTCAACACAAGGATCAAATGCTAACTGATGTACATACCTTGCAATATAATGTTGATAAAAAAAACCAACCTTAGTCAACAACTCACCATGAACAAGTGATACAACCCACTGTGACTAATCACCAGCTAAGTCAGGAGATGTCATAGCCAAAGGAGTAGAATCAATAACAACACCCGCTAAAGCATCACTCTGAAACTCCTACTCTAAGTCATGTATTATCAAGCTGTCAACTGTAGAACCTATCACCATGTCATGCCCATCACAACTCTCATCTTGAGGCATTAAATTGTCCCATAACTGATGATAAGCACTAGGAGCCAAAGTACATCTCTGTATCATTATCTCATCAACATGGTCATCAAAGGTAAATTGATGAGCATACCTCACAGTGTAATGCCGATAGAATGCACCAATCTCAGTTAGTGGCTCATATTTTAATCCAGATGAAACTAACTGCAATTGATCATTAACCATGTTGGAACTAACTAGTACCTCTGAAGATATCACCAAGGGAGTAGTGTTACTAGTAGGAACCATGCCAACTGCCGACTAACCAACATCACACATGATCTTTGATAAATCTCTAGTCTCTGTGCCATCAATACTAGAGGCCACCACCATGTCAGGCATACAACAATTTGCTACAACACCCAACTCAACTGAACCTAACTCTAGTGGGAATGAACTTGATATTCCAATGTTAGTATCAAGAATGGATGCATCCCCATCTCCACTGTCTCTGACAATCTCGGCCATGGACATCCTCGGATCACCAAACACCACTGCTTGTGACTGTATAGAATCAGGTGAAGACTGTAGTCGCTCTAACTCCATGGTCACCTTAGCCAAATGAAACTGTGACTCCTTGAAAGCCAACTGTGTACTCTCAAGAATCTCAAAAGTCACCACAAGCTGCTCAGTAAGCTCACTCACCTCATCTTCCTTGGCCAACAATCCATCATATGCTGTACTGCCCCACTTCATAAGATAATCTCTGTCGGCTACCAACCGCATATAATCCTATCTCAGAATTTGGATAGCCTCCCATAAAGAGTGGAACTCTGTCAAGGAAAGATAACTGCCTCCCTGCTCATCACTAGTAGGAGAACCCCATCCATAAACTGCTAACAACTGACGAGCAGCATCGAAATGCTGGCAAGTGATAGAAATGTCTTGGTCACTAACTCTCAACTGATTAGACACATGATGGCACTGGCTTGACTGTCTCCTACAAACCTCCTCTGATGCACTGTCTAAAGGAGTATCCTCAAAGTTACTAGTCTCTAGAGTATTACCATCCATATCTTGTGAATCAAATCTGAAACTCATATCAACATACGGAGTATCAAAAACATTAGCATTGCTATCCAACTCCTCTATACCCAAGGAAACTAAGTCTTCAAAAATGACATTTCCAGATCCTTATAGCCTTTACACAACAGTTCTCAAATGTAGGACAAAAATTATGCTCATCGGGCTCCCGAAATTAACACAAAAATGCTTGGAAACACCACAAAAATACTAATAATCTATCTTAGAAGTTTAATCACGTCCCAATATATATATTCAGCTCTATTTTAACACCTTAAATTCTGAAATATAGAAGCAACCCAAACTGATATGAAATACTCAACTGGAAACACCAAACTCATACCAAAAACACACCCGAAAACCCACAAATCTGCACTGTTCAGCACAAAGGTAAACTCTGTATGAGCATGCACATGGAATGGCTTCAAACTCCCATCCTTAGCCTTCCTAGAAACCTACAAACTCCCGTTCTTGGGTCTCCCTGGAAACCTGCAAACTCCCGTTCTTGGGTCTCCTTCTCCACAAGTTTGGCAGCCTCTGAAGAATAACAAAGAATGAGCAAAAATCAAGTTCTGGAATGAGCCCAAAATTCCTCCAAACCCCTTAAAAGAGAGCATAAATGTAACTCACATCCAAAAGAGGTTAATGAAACATCTTTTAATAATAATTTTCATTTATTAGTCCAACGGTTTCCAAAGATTAACCCCCTTTTCCGAAACTTCCCTTTCTTGGGCCTGCCTGCCTTAGCAAAGATTATTATTTTTTTAATTATTTGAAAAGGGGACATGACAATTCCTCCCATCCCAAACATTGCTTGTCCTCAAGCAATGGCTGAACAATAAACCAATCAATCCACCTGGATCCCAAATGTAGTCATGAACTATACTACTACCAATTAACATAGGCTCCTGCAATATCCTCTGTAACATGACCAAGAGGAATCCATAATCAAACTAACAATTATAGCTCAACCAAACTCCAAAATCACCACTACCACAGTAAAAAACCCATGAGACACAAGCTCTTAGAACATCAGAACCCAAGTAAAGTGGACAAATCAAACTACCAACATAGTAAATACCATCAACGCATCCCACTGGCCTACACGGAATGTACAATCCAACTCTGCAACAATGGTGAATTCTCTCGAATGAAACTATACCAAGTATGGAGAATCCACACACTGTACAACTCCTAAAGTCAACACAACTCTGCAAATCATCGGCCACTATCTTATAACCATAACTCCCATGCACTGCTGATGGTGAAAAGACATTACAAGATAAAGAGTAAGAAATGGAATCCAAACCAAATTTTCCTGCCACCAACTCCTCAAAACAAGGATCAAATGCTAACTGATGTACATACCTTGCAATATAATTTTGATTAAAAAAACCAACCTCAGTCAATAGCTCACCATGAACAAGCAATACAACCCACTGTGACTGATCACTAGCTAAGTCAGGAGGTGTCATAGCCAAAGGAGTAGAATCAATAACAACACCTGCTAAAGCATCACTCCAAAACTCCTGCTCTAAGTCATGTATTATCAAGCTATCAACTGCAGGACCTATCGCCATGTTGTGCCCATCACAACTCTCATCCCGAGGCATCAAACTATTCCATAACTTATGATAAGCACTAGGAACCAAAGTACATCTCTGTATCATAATCTCATCAACATGGTCATCAAAGGTAAATTGATGAGCGTACCTCACAGTGTAATGCCGATAGAATGCGCCAATCTCAGTCAATGGCTTGGATTGTAATCCAGATGAAACTAACTGCAATTGATCATTAACCATGTTGGAACTGACTACTACCTCTGAAGATATCACCAAGGGAGTAGTATTACTAGCAGGAACCATGCCAACTGTCGACTCATCAACATCACACATGATCTTTGATACATCTCTAGTCTCTATGCCATCAGTACTAGAGGCCACCACCATGTCAGGCATACAACAATCTGCTACAACACCCAACTCAACTGAACCTGACTCTAGTGGGAATGAACCTGATATGCCAATGTTAGTATCAAGGATGGATGCATCCCCATCTCCACTGTCTCTGACAATCTTGGCCATGGACATCCTCGGATCATCAAACACCATAGCTTGTGACTGTATAGGATCAGGTAAAGATTGTAGTTGCTCTAACTCCATGGTCACCTTAGCCAAATGAAACTATGACTCCTTGAAAGCCAACTGTGTACTCTCAAAAATCTCAGAAGTCACCTCAAGCTGCTCAGTAAGCTCACTCACCTCATCTTCCTTGGCCAACAATGCATCATATGCTGTATTGGCCCACTCCATAAGATAATCTCTGTCAGCTACCAACTGCATATAATTCTGTCTCAAAATCCGAATAGCCTCCCATAAAGAGTGTATCTCTATCAAGAAAAGATAACTGCCTTCCTGCTCATCACTAGTAGGAGAACCCCATCCATAAACTGCTAACAACTGACGAGCAGCATCGAAATGCTGGCAAGTGATAGCAATGTCTCAATCACTAACTCTCAACTAATTAGACACATGATGGTACTGGCTTGACTGTCTCCTACAAACCTCCTCTGATGCACTGTCTAAAGGAGTATCCTCAAAGTTACTAGTCTCTAGAGTATTACCATCCATGTCCTGTGAATCATCTCTAAAGCTCATATCAACATACGAAGTATCAAAAACTGTAGCACTGCTATCCAACTCCTCTGTACCCAAAGAAGCTAAGTCTTCAAAACTGCCCACTACATCCTCCTGGATGTCATCAATGCCAATATGATCCTGGGACTCATCTGTGCACACTGCTAAAAATGAAATATCATCAACACATTCCAGCAAGTATGGTTGACTGGATATATGAACAAAGCCCAACACCGGTGTATAAAAACTAATACCAACATCGGATAAGCTCCTGGCACAATAAAAGACAACACCATGCAATCTGCTAATCAAATCCATGATAGCACCCAAACAATCACTGCTACCAAAAAGTGTTAAAGATTTACAGTCAACTGAACCCCAAATGCCAATATAACAATCTCGAGTCCATATCTGTAAACTAGAATCAGCTGGTAACTGAAGCAAAATCCTCACTTGAGTAATATGACCAATACTAACTAACTCCACATACCTGTCATGATGAGATAATGTAGTCACAATACTGTCTTCACTCACCTTCAACTGGCGGGATAAATCATGTGAAGTACTACTAGCCTCAACCTCATGTGATGAAGCATCTAACTGTGCCTGGTACTCTCTCTCAGAAAAGTCATGAATGCTCAATGTCTGCTCATCTCCACTAGGTATCTTACCATCATGCACAACAACATCCTCATAATCATCATCCTTGAGGTCAAATCTATCTATCACTCTTTGACTAAAATCATCAAATGTAGTTACCTGATCATGACCTTGAGTAGTCATTCCATGATACCACCAATCATAGGCTACATCTTCCAAGTGTAGACTTGCAATTTGAACAACATCACTCTCCTTCATGGGGTTAAGTGTGAAGAAGGTCTATAATTTTTGTAGCCATGCTCTAGCTGAAATTTTATTTGTTCCATCAAAAGTAGGTGCTATAAACTTGCTTATTTTATTTTTGAGTTCTCTTCCACTTATGTCATGCTCCCTTCTGTACTCTTTCTTGGGCATCAAAGTGTTCATCATATCCACATATTCTCTGAAAGGAACCGAACTATGAAAGTCATCATCTAAGCCATTATAAGTAGCTCTTAATGTAATCAAGTTACCTGTAACCTCTTCCACAGGATTAATGGTTGGATTTGGTACTGGTGGCTCATCTGCAGGCAAGAAAATAGTTTTGGTTGATTTAGATGGTGTGAATTTCAAATTTCTTGGCTCCTCTGAAGTGCTCCCTTTCTCATTAATAGATGCAACTCCTTGTAGTTTTTCTGTCAATATTTGCAAAGCCTCTCTAGTTTCTGCCAAACTATCCACTGTTTGCTTCTGAGTATTTTGGATGTCATGGAAGAATTTATTTGCCATCTCATCTGGATCAGCCATACTTTTCCCTTCCTTGGATTTTGTACTTTTACTTTCAACTGGAGGTTTGATCAAAATTTATTTATTCTTTTCTCTCTGCAAATATCTTTTTTTCTCTTTCACTTAGTTGCATGCAACCATAAATTTTGACATGCAGCTGATTAGAAGCAACATGCAACCACCAAATTCACCAAGAACTAACATGCAAATGATTAGAAGTAGAATGAAACCATAAATTTTGACATCCAGCTGATTGGAAGCAACATGCAACCATAAATTATGACATGCAAGATCTGGGTAGTTGTCAAAACTGACATGCAAGATCTGGGTAGTTGTCAAAACTGACATGCAAGATCTGGGTAGTTGTCAAAACTGACATGAAAACTTCTACAAACCCTCAGGCTGGCAAGATCATGGATATGATACCACTGAAATGTCCCTTTTCTGATTTTTGTATGATATTTTCAGCCTCAAATAAGATCTTTAAAATCAAACAACTAATATCCCAAAGATCCACCAAATTTCTCCAGAAACCCCAAATCGGGTATGCTGAAAATAGTGCCAAAAGCTTCACAACTTTACAAATTATTAATAAATCTGAAAGTGGACATTTTTACAGAAATTTCAGTAGCATAAAAGCCTACAAAATGACATTTCTAGATCCTTATAGACTTTACACAATAGTTCTCAAATGTAGGACAAAAACTATGCTCATGGGGCTCCCGAAATTAACACAAAAATGCTCGGAAACACCACAAAAACACTAATAATCTATCTCAGAAGTTTAATCATGTCCCAATATATATATTCAGCTCTATTTTAACACCTTAAATTTTGAAATATAGCAGCAACCCAAACTAATATGAAATACTCAACTGGAAACACCAAACTCATACCAAAAACACACCCGAAAACCCACAAATCTGCACTGTTCAGCACAAAGGCAAACTCTGTATGAGCATGCACATGGAATGGCTTCAAACTCCCATCCTTAGCCTTCCTGGAAACCTAAAAAATCCCATTCTTGGGTCTCCCTGGAAACCTGCAAACTCTCGTTCTTGGGTCTCCTTCTCCACAGGTTTGGCAGCCTCTGAAGAATAACAAAGAATGAGCAAAAATCAAGTTCTGGAATGAGCCCAAAATGCCTCCAAACCCCTTAAAAGAGGGCATAACCGTAACTCACATCCAAGAGAGGTTAATGAAACATATTTTAATAATAATTTTCATTTATTAGTCCAACAGTTTCCAAAGATTAACCTCCTTTTTCGAAACTTCCCTTTCTTGGGCCTGCCTGCCTTAGCAAAGATTATTATTTTTTTAATTATTTGAAAAGGGGACATGACAAAGTATGGTCGACTGGATATATGAACAAAGCCCAACATCAGTGTATAAAAACTAATACCAACATTGGACAAGCTGCTAGCACAAGAAAAGACAACACCGTGCAATCTGCTAATCAAATCCATGATAGCACCCAAACAAACACTGCTACCAAAAAGTGTTAAAGATCTCCTATCAACTAAATCCCAAATGCCAATATAAAAATCTTGAGTCAATATCTGTAAACTAGAATCAGCTGGTAACTCAAGAAAAATCCTCACTTGAGTAATATGACCAATACCAATTAACTCCACATACCTATCATAATGAGATAATGAAGTCAAAATACTATCTTCACTCACCTTCAGCTGGCGGGATAAATCATGTGAAGTACTACCTGCCTCAACCTCATGTGATGAAGCATCTAATTGTGCCTGGTACTCTTTCTCAGCAAAGTCATGAATGCTCAATGTTTGCTCATCTCTACTAGGTATCTCACCATCCTGCACAACAACATCCTCATAATCATCATCTGAACCCACTACACTGTAGTCACTGCCTGTTGTAACTATACCATCTTGAATACCTGTGGCATCACCCTTTGACAACCTGTAAGCAATTGTCTCAATTTGAGTATCAAGTTGACCGTTACTGTCAATCTGTGTAATATCCTTTCCACCACCTCTTGTGGAAGAGTAGAATCTAAGACCTCTACCTGGCTATCAGCTAGTTTCTCAAACTCCTCATGCAAGTTCTTGGGAATTGTGTCATCTGTCTTGTGAGAAAATCTGCCAAATAGAAATCCAGTCAACTTATCCACCTTAGCTAGGTCAGATAACATGTCATTCATTATACGGTGGTGCTCAACCAACTGTTTAGACATGTCATGGCTTATTTTCATAAGTTTATCTTGAATGTCTAAATAACCATCCTTTCTACTATTTTGACTCTGGCTATCAATTGTCCAAGATCGTTCCCTCTGAGACTCTGTACTATACCTGTCCATTCTGGATAAAGTAGAGTGTAACCCCAATAGGATATAACTTCTTCAAACACCAAGAACTAACATGCAAATGATTAGAAGTATCATGCAACCATAGATTTGGACATGCAATTGATTAGAAGCAACATGCAACCACCAAATTATGACATGCAAGATCTGGGTAGTTGTCAAAACTGACATGCAAGATCTAGGTAGTTGTCAAAACTGACATGCAAACTTCTACAACCACCAAATTCACCAAGAACTAACATGCAAATGATTAGAAGTACCATGAAACCATAGATTTGGACATGCAACTAATTAGAAGCAACATGCAACCACCAAATTATGACATGCAAGATCTGGGTACTTGTCAAAACTGAAATGCAAACTTCTACAACCACCAAATTCACCAAGAACTAACATGAAAATGATTAGAAGTAGCATGCAACCATAAATTTTGACATGCAACTGATTATAAGCAACATGCAATGATAAATTATGACATGCAAGATTTGGGTAGTTCTCAAAACTAAAATGCAAGATCTGGGTAGTTGTCAAAACTGACCTGCAAACTTCTACAAACCCTCAGGCTGGCAAGATCATGGCTTTGATACCACTGAAATGTCCCTTTTTTGATTTTTTATGATATTTCCAACCTCTAATCAGATTTTGAAGATCAAACAACTAATATCACATAGATCCACCAAATTTCTCAAGAAACCCCAAATCGGGTATGCCAAAATTGTGCCAAAAGCTTCACAGCTTCACCTATTATTAATAAATATGGAAGTGGACATTTTTTACAGAAATATCAGTAGCATAATAGCCTAAAAAATTATATTTCCAGATCCATATAGCCTTTACACAATAGTTCTCAAATGTAGGACAAAAACTATGCTCATCGGGCTCCTGAAATTAACACAAAAATGCCCGGAAACACCACAAAAAAACTAATAATATATCTCAGAAGTTTAATCACGTCCCAATACATATATTCAGCTCTATTTTAAAACCTTAAATTCTGAAATACAACAGCAACCCAAACTGATATGAAATACTCAACTGAAAACACCAAACTCATACAAAAAACACACCCGAAAACCCACAAATCTACACTGTTCAGCACAAAGGCAAACTCTGTATGAGCATGCACATGGAATGGCTTAAAACTCCCATCCTTAGCCTTCCTAGAAACCTACAAACTCCCATTCTTGGGTCTCCTTCTCCACAGGTTTGGCAGCCTCTGAAGAATAACAAAGAATGAGCAAAAATCAAGTTCTGTCATCCGCCCAAAATATCTCCAAACCCCTTAAAAGAGGGCATAACCGTAACTCACGTCCAAGAGAGGTTAATGAAACATATTTTAATAATAAATTTTTATTTATTAGTCCAACGGTTTCCAAAGATTAACCCCCTTTTTCCGAAACTTCACTTTCTTGGGCCTGCCTGCCTTAGCAAAGATTATTATTTTTTAATTATTTGAAAAGGGGACATGACAAACACTTTCCAATATGTCACTCATTAGACTATACTAGATTACCTTCTACCCCTTGATAATAGATGCAAATATTACTATGAAATTGATGACATTACTTACACTTGTAGATCTTGTCTCACTTGGACTTCGTCAACTTGGTGACATCATCTTGAGTTGTTTGAATAGTAGGAACTTCATCGGTAACATAAAATTTGGAAAATCCTATTTTTTATCACATATGGTCTATCCAACCATAAGAAGTAGTCATGAACTTGACTTATCACATACCTAACTTGGTCATCTTGAGAACTTCAAAAGAACTAGATAGTTTTGATCAAATCCTTGTGTTGCGATTAGGTGTGTTGTACAAATTACAACATATAGTTATATTGTGTTATTTTATTTTAATATTTAATGTTGCATCTAGGAGCACCTAGATGGACATTCAACATATAAAGATTCCCATTGAATATTCTTGATGAGTTGTATTGTAATATTGTGGTAATATTTGATGTAATTATTAATATTGAAGAAAATAAATATTAAATGTGGGTAGATAGGGGTTTGGTAGCACATGGGTTATGTAGTAGCATTTGGTGGTTTTGTGGGAGCTTGCTACTATATAAGAAACCACAAGGGTAGTTTTAGAGTAAGGTAAAAAAGAAAATCAAGCAAGATAGGTGAGACATGTTAGCTAAGGGAGAATTTGTGAAAGTTCGAAGCATGACATGTGATGTATGGATTCATGCTTGCTCATATGGATTGCTTGATTGTGGCTATGGATTTGAAGGCTTCCATGGTTGTATTAAAATAATGTTTTTTCTATATAATACATAGTAATGGATGCTTTTAGAGACTGGATTTTTACCCTCAATGAGGGTTTCCCGGCGTGTATTTTGTGTCACATTTTATGGTTATGTTGTCTATTTTCTTGCATATGGATATGAAATATTTATATATTTTTGAAGCATTATGGCTTATGTGGAAACAATAATATTTTTTGGTTGGAACTTTCCTTGCAGCTCATATGAGAGCTATGGTTTTGTTGTAACCCTAGATTAACTCCATGGGAATTCATGAAAGATTAAAATAAATGGCAAGATATATGAATTCCATAGACTATTTATTATAGATCTAAGGGTTTTGGGTTTTCTATTATGATGGGTTATTGGCATATTTTTTAGCACATGAAATTATTGGTTAAAATAATTTCTTGGATGTGTTCGTGTCTAACACTACTAAATAACAAAATTTTCAATACCAAGTTGATCATACTCACATAACCTAAGGATTAACCACTTCCTATCAACAATTACATGTGCAAACCACTTGGATCCAACTTCAACAAAACCAAAGGTGGTTTTCTACTCTTTAGGCTCTATAGGACCAAGGTGGGTATACCTAAGGGATGATTCAAATTATATTAGTTTCATTTTGACTCTCATCTTAAATCCTTAAACACATATAAAACTTATCTATTATTAGACATCCTCATATTTATGTACTTCCCATATAAGTAGATATGGTCATATTTATCCTTGGGTTTACAAATATTTCTGGAAATAGTAGCTACCTAAGACTTAGAAATTAGATATAAATTAGTCCTAACCAACATTTGTAACCTTGAATAAAATGGAATGGAAATGATTTTGAATTTATAATTGATCTGATATGTAGAGGCAAAATTTACCCTTACTCACTTCTGACTTATGTGACTAGTGCCTTATCCATTGGGCAAAAGACTAACTATTGTCAAGAGATCTGATTCAAATAACTTGTAAATGAATGTATCAATTGCAATCACCCATTTCCATTCTTATGAATTATCCATTTTATAAACTCATAAACCCTACTAATCTACTGAAGCATTTACATAATCCCTTGAATTAAAACCAACAATAGAACTAGTATACAACCCATTCAGACTGCATTCAATCAATTAAACCTTACTCAAATGACATCAAAGTAAAAAAACTCATAAAATGCAGATAGAAATTGATGACACAAATCTAATATAAGTACCCCTTTGTATTATCCTTTTAAATGACTAATACAATGACCAATAGAAACTCATTAAAAAGCCCAGAATATCTTGTTGATTTTGTCATTTCTATATATCATCAAAGAGCACACAATTAAAAGCAAACTCAAAACAACTACATACAACAAGACCAACTATACTTTTCTTTGAAAGAAAGCAAAATTATACAAGCCATTCGGACCCATCACAATGCCTTGAAAACTCATTTATATAAGCATGAGTTGCAACACGCAAAGGGAAAATGTGACTGATAGGTGTCCTTTTACAACGATGAATACAACAAAATTTTCAAAACATTTAGGATCTTTAACACAAACATAAAAAAGGTAGAAATAGTTGCACATGATAGTTGGAGCATCAAATCTTCAATTTTGTATTTTTCTTCAATTGCCCCCTATTGGTAAAGCCTTTATCTCTATGATTGCCTCCCATACAATAACTTCTCTCTTTTTTTGCCACTTGCATGCTTTGGTTGTTGTCAACTCACCAACAAACTTTTTCTACCTGGCATCTGTGATTACTCTTCCCTCTATTATGAATCTATTCATTTCAGTTTCAATTTTGAATAGAGTATCAATGAAGTCATTGAAAGAAAACTCATCAGTATCACCTTCAAAACTATATGTCACCTGTGGCAAACTTGCAATATGATCAAAAGAACCAGACCACTCATTCCAATCTTTCATTTGGCCATCAAAATTAAGAATTGAAAGAATGAAAGAATAAAAACCATTAATCAACACTTTCATTTTATTCTGAATAACTAATAATTTCCTAGTAAAGAATTGCAGCAAATCCTTTACTTTGTCCATGCCCTTTTTGACAGCAATGACCTTATTAGGAAGGTTTGGCTTCTTAGCTAGTAAAGGTATCAATCTATCAAAAAATTACATGTAAGGTCTCCATTACTAGAAAATTGGATTAAGCCAACCTATAGCTTCCTTACACACTTGCTCTATAGCTTCCAAGTTGGTGAATGCATTGTATCCATCTTGAGATATCCTCTTCAAGATGTTTACCCTGTGATTTAGCATGTTCATCATTACACCCTTTTTTGGTGCATTATCAGAATGATACACCTCTGCCTCCACACTTACCATAGGCATTGGCACTATCACCCCTATGGGTATATCTTCTATTTGGGCTTCTACTTCCACAATGTGCCTCACCTCCTCCACATTTCTTTATGCATGCTCTGCCTCTACTGCAGTCTTGAGTTAGTCTTTCAAGGATGCCACATCCACTTCTAAGCTCTGGATTTTTCCCTCCAACTCTTCTATCTTTTGTTTTTGCACATAACTTGTTTTGAGCTCCTCCTTATATAACTTCCTAACATCTAGACACTCATTATATGCAGCTGCAAGCTTGTCCTCAATTTGGTCCACTTTTACCTCATTCATGAGTGCCAAGTGTTTAAATAGGTTGGAGATCTCTTTTCCATTGGTGTTGTCTAGTGTCCAAATAATCATGTTGCCCTGAGCAGTCTCCTTTATATCCATCATTTTGGGTTTCTTGGTGTCAGGGGCAACACTGCATACTGCTAGGGTCTTTGTATCTATACTGAACCCTAACACCCTCTTTAGGCCTTCACTACTACTAGCTTCATAATTGGTTGCCTTTTCTTACCTTCTTATTTGGTCAAGAACAAAGGCTCTCTCTATATCCCATCCTGGCACTAAAATCATGCCACTCCTATGAACCAACTCCTTGGCTTTTGTAGGGGTCATTGTCTCACTATCTGGATCATATGCCAGTAGCTTATCCACCAATTCCTTATTCTTCTAAGGACCCTCTCCTGGCATGAGGCTCAATGTGAGCTCATTTTATTTAATTTTATATAAAAAACTTTTAAATTTAGATGATTTCATAAAATCATCGTCCTCCATGAATTTCTTAGATTGGATGAGTCTATCATCCAATCTGAAGGTTGCAATCTATAAATCATCTGAGGCTATTCTTGCATCTATTGCCCTTTGCTACAAGTAATTTTTCCTAATATCAAAAAAATATTTATCATTACCTAGTATGACTTGCAAGGCCCTGCTCACCACCCTCTCTGGGATATGCATTGTTTTCTATCTCTTGTTTCCTTTGGCCACCCATGTGGAAGATGATGGTTGTTTCTCCTCTTCAATATCAATTTCTAGTTGAACATTAGGCTCAGGGGATTCTTTGTTTATTATTGCCTCCTCTCCCTCTGGCTCATTTGGCATTTGGGCCATGATGTAATCACAAATTTTAACCATATTTCTTAAATTTCTAGGATAAGGGATATCACTATAAAAACCCTTGAAATCTAGGTTAGTCCTTTTCAAGACATCCTCCACTTTCCTGATTTCAGAATATTTTCCTAGCAACTCATCAGCCTCCTCTATTGCTACTATATTAGCAATTAAGTCTTCTATAGGGATTGCTTTGCAAGGAGGTAGAATGCAACCCCTAATGGCTTTTACTTCATTTGTTATATAATTCTCTAGGTCATACATCCTATAAGGTCCAGTAGAAAACTTATACTGACCTAGGTACTCACTTAATTCCTCAAAAACATTCTTTCCGATTAAAAAATATCCTACCTTAAAACTTCTACAAACAAATGTGGGCTTGTGCAGGGAAGGAGGAATAATTTCTTTGTTCATCAACAAAAATTGCCAAAAGAATTCAACAATAGCTAATCTAGGAGGAAGATATTTAGGCAATAATGGGGTGACTATGGGCATGCATAGACTCTCATCAATGTTCACTCCTTGAACAAAAATATATCACCCCAATTTTGATCTAATTTCATTTTCTCATCTAAAAAGGAAGGTTTAAGTAATGTTTTCAAAACATTGGGGGCTCTAAAGAAGGTATGATCTTCCATTCTCATGATAACATAACTAAACAAATTGAAAAATACATTTGCATTTGAATAATGAAAATTCTTATCCAAAATGTGAGTCCACAATTGTACAGGCAACTCACCAAATTCATTAGAAGTTTGATCAAAGAAATCCTGACTAATGTAGCCAATGTTCTTGTATAGGATCAAGTGCATGAGCAATGAATAATGGTGGAATTTGAAGTCCTTTATCTCCCCCTTCTTGGTATTCACAATTTGATGTTGCATACTGTCCATGATGAATCCCACATAATCATAATCTCTATTATGGAATGGGTCTTGTATGTCACATGCTATGAAAAATAATGAAACATATACACAATCCTCTGCCCCATCACTTCCAAGAACTTTACACAATCCATACATCGTATTTTTGAAGTAGTTCTTGAATCTTCTTAGAGGCAAGTGATCCTCTACTTTCTTTGGTATTTTCCCTACCTTTTTTACATTTTAGGGGATGTGGGGCAGCATCACATTGTTGAAATAATGACTCTTATACCTCCCAAATTTCCCTTGTAGATCATCAATATCAATAGGCACATCCATCTGCCCTTTTGAACCAAAAGCTTCTATGAAAGAAGTCTTGTCAAATGTGCATAGAATACTCCCATTATGCCTATGGAATGACCTTGTGACTGGGTTGTAAGAATTTATCAAAGCCATCAATAGGTCCACATCAACAAATACCTCTGGGAATATCAATTTTTCCATGTTCTTGTTCCATGGATTGCATACTAGTATGTTCTCAGTCTTGTTTTGGTAAAATTACATAAAAAATTTAAAGTCATCAACCTTAGGGCATTTTGCATCCCTACACAAGAAGTAAGGATCTTTGAAAACATGGTCATTCACTGAAATTGCATTGGATGACCCTAGGAGAATTTTTAACTAGTCCTCTGCATGTTTGTTTGGCTTTTGGACCCTTGACTTTTTCTCTGTTTTTGTTGCACCCTTCTTCTTCTTCCCTTTAGTTGTAACTTCTACAACATCATCACCTTCATCATCAACTTCTACTTCTTCCATAAGAACCTCTTCAACTTCCTTGTCAGCCATTTTTTTTACAAAATTGCAACTCAACTCTTGCAATAGAAGCATGGGAAATTGCAAAGCTATGGATGCCTGGAGAATTATTTTTTAATAGAAAACACAAACTCTTTGAAATGGAAAATACTCTGAATGTTCCAACAAATCTTTATAGTTTAATCATGAAATCTACCAGATTCAATAAATTGTGCATGCATGAGTTTTAATACCACCTTTGTAGGATGTTAGCAAAGAATATCAACTATGTAATTGAGCCCTAGAGTAATTTATTGTGTTTTATTTTACTTGCCCATGGTGAATTTGTCCTTTCTTCTTAATTGGCATGACACCTTAGCCACTCTCTTTTTCAAATTTGATCTTTTGCTTATACACTGAGTCAAAACCCTTCAATCTACATCTATCTAGTGATGCTTCAGAAAACTCCAAGCGTAGAAGCATTAGGGTTCTTTAAACATGGTTTTACAGTTCCTTTTATGTTCTTATGTAGCCCCTTTGCCATAAAATCTCCAGCCCCTTCAACATGCCTCTCCATGCTTATGCTTCAAAGCATCTCATACTAGTGTAAAGCATTCATTACACTTTCATTTTATTTTACCTTTATGCCCTTACACACACTTCAATTCTCAAAGCATTGTAATACTTCGCAAATCCATCCTCTGGTCATACACTTGTAGCTTTCCCTATAGCATTGAAATTCCCTTTGCCTTTTCTTTATTTTTATTTACGCCCACATGGGTTACTTCATTCTCATAGCATCAAGAAGCCTTTACAATCTACATCACACTCTTACATTTCACCCCCTTCGTAGCAGTGTAAAGCATTAGCTTCATTCCCCATTTTACCTTTTAAACTCATACACTTAAACTAGTCTCGTATCCATGAAGAAAGGGATAAAGCAACTCTTCATCCACATGGTATCCTTGTAATCATAAAAGTGTAATGAAATTTTTTCCTTTTTCAACAAATCAATGATGTAAATTAGATCTTAGAAAAATAGAAAAAATATCATTGTTGATTTAAGCACATGTGAAAAGAATAACTTAAGTTATCCTCCTTGTGGGCTAGGCCCATTTGACATATGCAACATGTCATAACTTAATTCGCTCATCTCAAGGCCCAAGTGGCAATTTATTAGGTCCCACATGACACATTCCTCCTTATATCATCACTTTACAGTTGCTCACATGTCAAAACATCAAAAACACATCTAAGAAATCAAACCTTGCCTTGTTCTGATGGGTTTCCCTTGAATGTAGAACTGTAGAACCATTTAGTATTCTCATGAGACATCCTTTATGCCATCATGGCCTTTACATTCTTATGACATTCAATGAAACATAACTGCATGAACCAAAGCAATCCACCCTTCTGCTTGCTCGCTCAACACATTACTCGTATCCCCATAAAATAATAGACATGGTCACTTTTAAAAACATATTACACTCATATGCTCAAAAGCAAAATGTATGATTGGAAATACCTGAATGAGTTTCTTTTGTTGATACAGCTTAACTCATCACTGTAGAACCCTAAGTCAAAACTTACAATCCATGAAAGCCCTTTATGCCTCTTCACTCAAAGATGAATTGTATGCTTCGAAAGCCTCATAATCCATTACGTCATTGTTACGAGTTACACAACTGTATACTCATAAATCAAAACAACTTTACACCTTTACACCATTTAGTGAAGCATGACCATGGAAACAAAGGAAAGAGAGCTTAACACTCCTACAAGAAACTCTAACACCATAACATTGTAAAAGAGCATAACTTAGGAATTTTGCAAACCCTTTTAAAAATTTGAAAATAATCTAGGGTTTTAACATTCTTAGGGCATTTTAATGGCTTTGTTGATGACAAACCTTGAGAATTTAATAAAATTCATACCAATAGAGATCAGGACATGACTAGGGTATCACAAAATTTTGAAAAATTATAAAAGAGAAACCCTAATTTGTAGGACAGAGGGATTACATGATTTTTCACACATATTTTTGAAACTTCTTTGCATTGTGAAAATTCAGACCATCATTGGCTCTATCTGGGGATGATAGACTACTTGAGTCTATGCAAAATTTAGAATCTATGGTAGAGTAGACCACATACATGGTACAGTAATGATAACTTCTTTAGAGAGCATAGGAACAAAACAACAACAAAAATAGGGAACCAGACTATACAAGAAATTTATAGGGATTTACAAAATATACACAATGTAAAAAGGCACAAGAAACCCTAAAACTATTGTTCATGGAATACAAATACTTTTAGGAAAAGTACCTTTTCAAGAATTGTCCATGAACAGACAATTCAAGAATATCTCTAGTTAGATCCTTCAGAAAATATGAATCTTCATCATTTGTATCACAAATGTTGTATGGGCCAAGCTAGATGGGATGAAATTTAGCATGCTTTCCTTTATCTTCCATTCTAGCTTTCCACATCAATACCATACACCTATTTCAAATTTCCTCTCAATGGCCCTCTAGTCATATAAATGCTTCATCTATGACTATAATTTGGCATTTTGAATAGAAGAATTTCTTCTTGCTTCTTTCAATTGTACAATATCATCCATCTTGAGCTACATCTCATCAATGATATCATCTTCATAAAGTTGAACAAATCTATACATTTCCTTTAGATTATTCTATGGAAGTCTAGCTTGTATACCATAGAATAAATCAAAAGGAGCACACCTAATGGCCTTTTTCAAAATAACCCTATTAGCCCATAGAGTTAATGGTAGTTTTGAATCCCAGGCCTTCTTGTTCTCTTTCAATATACTTTTATTACTTGATTGTACTTGACCATTCCATTGGGGATGATAATGTGATGAGGTGTATTCTGTAATGTTGTACTTCTTACAAAAATTCTTATATTCCTCAGATCTGAAACACATAGAATTATTAGTTACAATCTTCTATGGGAATCCAAACCTGGTCAAAAATTCTATTTAGAATGAAATTAATCACTACTTTACTTGTTTTCTTCTTAGTAGGAATTTCTTCAACCCACTTAGTGAAGTAATCAGTAGCCACCAGGATCCAAGAATGTCCACCACTAGATCTATTTGAAATCTCACCAATGAAATCAATTCCCATTGTTGAAATGGTGCCTACACTTCAACAAGCTTTAATGGTAAATTCCTGGTAAATTTTAACTTACCACTAAACCTTTGACAAGCATCAGATATTCCCACAAACTCATGAGGATCTCTAGAAAGTGTTGGCCACCAAAAGCCAGCCCTAAGAACTTTATGAGCAATGGTTTTAGCCATATAATGACCCCCACATACACCTTCATGCATATCTCTTAAGATCCTTTTAGACTCAATTTCATTTATACGCTTCAAAAGGACCCCTTCCAGATTCCTCCACCACAACTACCCTTGCACTATAACATATCTTATAGCTTGCAACTTTAGAGATCTTTTCTAGTTGTTTGTTAATCCAAGTGGGGATTTTATGTTTTGCAAGTAATAAATCACATCTCTATACTAGTCAGAAGTATCGATATCACAAAGATTATCCTTGCAATCATCATTAAATTGATTGATTTGATTTGCCTCTAAATTGGCTTCTGTCATCAATTTGGCCAAACCTTGACCTCTAACCTTTTTGGTGATTTGAATATCAATGTTAAATTTTTGTATTCTATTAATCCACCTACATCTCCTGCCAGATACCTCTTGTTGTGAAAATATGTCCTTTACAAAAATAGTAGGGACAAATGTAATAATAGTAGCTCCCATTAAGTAACACCTAAAAGCTTTTACCCCTTTCACTAGTGCATATGCCTATTTTTTATTTATATCATACTTGAGTTTTTCTACCTACAAGGACATGCTAAAAAATGCAATGGGTTGCTTATAACCTTCCTCATTTTTCTGTAATAGTACTATGGTAATAGTGTGAAATGAAGCAAAAGAAAATATATGCATTGGCTTATCATAATTGTGTGCCCTAAGAACAAGAGCATCCTTAATAGCTTGCTTGATCTTTTGGAATGCAATGTTAGGCTCACCATCCCACTTTATTTTAGATCCTTTCTTTAACATCCTTGAAATGGGTCTACTAATCTCTGCAAAGTTAGTCACAAATCTTCTGAGAAAGTTAATCTACCCAAAAAATGATTGAATTCCCTTCACAATTTTAGGCTTTTGAATTTTGTCTATTGCTTCTACCCTTTTAGGGTCAATCCTCACTCCATGCTTACCAACTAGATGCCCTAACAACTTTCCTTCAGTAACACCAAAATTGCATTTTCTTGGATTTAGAGAGATGCCATACTTAAAGGCTCTGATAAATACCTTTTCTAGATGCATGCAATGATCATTCTCATCCTTGGAATAAGCAGTTAGATCATCCTAATATACAACCAAAAACTTATCAATAATATCAGCAAAAGCCGCATCCATATCCCTTTGAAAATTAGCCCCAACATTAGTAAGCCCAAAATGCATCTTGACATACACATAAGTACCCCATGGAGTAGTGAAAGCAGTCTTAAATTGGTCTAATTCCTTAACAACCACTTGATTATAACCTGCAAATCCATCTATCATGGACATTATTTTAGAACTAGTAACCTTTTGCAACATAGCTTCCACATTTGGCAATCCATAATTATCCTTTAATGAAGATATATTGAGATTCCTAAAGTCAACACACAATCTTATGTCTACATTTTTCTTCCTAATAGGGACTAAATTTGATACCAAAGAGGAATGTCTAATAGGTTTTATGATCCCTGCATCTCTTAGCTTGATTAGTTCTTCTTGCATTTTAAGAGCCAAAGTTGGATTTATTGGCCTTTATTTCCGCCTAAAGGGTTTAGCATCTAGTTTCAAAGGGATTTCATGCTGAAAAAGATATTCTCTATAAGCTTTTAGATCATCATATGACCATGCAAACACATGTCTATACTTCCTTAACAAATCTATCAAGTCTTGCCTAATTTTAGGAGGCAATTTCTTACCAATATTTACCATCTTAGGTGTTTTCTTAGTTCCCACATTTACCTCCTCTAGATCTTTACCATCATACTTACTAGCATCAACCTGTGACCTGTCTTGGTTGTCAAAAATAGTTTCCAAAATAACTAAACCCTTTGGGATTTTGTTTGTCTTCAATTGCACAACTTCCTACCCAAAAAAATATCTTTTCCATATATATTTTCTACATAAGTTGCACAATCAATTTCTTGTCCTAACAAAAAATTTTCACAATTCAAAAACATTAGAATATCTTTATCATCCTCAAATACTTGCCAATTTTGGACATTATCAAGAATAAAAGGTTTAGTTTGAATCTCAACTTTGGATATACCAGCAAATGTAACATCATTAGATTTTATTGCTATATTTGCTAACAAGTTTTCCATCTTGTTATTAGTCTGATCTTTCCAAGTTATCCCAAATGCATCAAAACATTCAATTATATCCTATACAACATTCCTGTATTGTTTTAATATTTTTTTTTTTGACACATAAGAATTCCTTACATGGGATACAACCAATTTAGAATCTCCCATAACATGCAAACATTTTATCCCATGCTTATGAGCTAATCTAAGGCCTAATAGCAAAGCCTAATATTTTGCTATATTGTTGGTACAAGGGAAACTCAATGTAAAGGAAAATTTGTATGTTACCCCTACTAAAGATATCAATAAAATACTTGCACTAGATCCATCCTTGCAGTAGGCACTATCAAAAAACATAGTCCATAGATCACCTTTCTCTATCTTTATGTCAGCTTCAATTTCCATCTCAGATTTATGCTTGGATTTCTTCAAAGTTAGAACCTTAGCTCATAATGCATTGATGTATGTATCCACAAAGTTTGTCATATCATCCTCTATTTCCTCTTCTACCATATATATACTTTTAGGCTCCCTATTTACTTTTACCAAATTCCCTTCAATGTTGAAAGTAGCAAATGATAAATCACATTGTAAACTTCCTCCCATGGAAGCACTCCACTTTCTAGATAACAACATGCCATACTAAGGTGGAATATCAACAACCAACACACTCATAGTAAGCTCCTTGTTAGGACAGGTTGTCAATCTATATGGTAAAGCATTAATGGTACCTATGACTGTCACTTCTCTTTTATCCATAGCACAACATCTTCTCTCAATAGTATCAACCTTTAGGCCTACTTCCTTCATTATTTCAAAAGGCATTACAGTATTGGAAGCACTAGAGTCAATCATGCAATTTTTTAATGTTTTACCATTTACTAAAATACTCAAGAAAAATGGATCAACATTTCCCAAACATTGATTTATAGAGTTATCCAAAAACATCTAAGGAATTTGAGAGTCAACTACTTTAGCTTTTTTGTCTTTTACCTTTTCTTTATTGCTTTCTTTGGGGATTATGATTTTCATTAAAATCATGTCTCACTTTTATATCAGTATCCCCTAACCATACTATGGATTTATTTCTATGTTTAGGGATCCTTAATAATTCAGAGAAAGGGACTTTGATAGTGATTTGTGATAACACAATAGTCATATCTATAGACGAATCAGATGGACTATCAATAACCATACCCTTTTTGTCATGATGTTTATCCAAAATGTTTATAGTATCTTGGTGATTCTTGTCACTAATGGTGATCATTTTTGGTATCTCCTTATTTAACTTTTTGGGAGCATTATTTGGGGAATCAAAAACCTTGGGATTATCCACCTTCTTTGGTTCCCATTTTTTACTAGAAATTTTAACCTTCACAGCAGGGATTTCTTTAGGCTTCACAAATTCCCCTTTTTTAAGGTTAACTACTTTTATAAACATACCAACCACCTTGTCATTACCCTCTTTTTGAACCATGTTTCTAGTTTGCACTTGAGCTATCATGTTGGCAGTAATTTGATCAATCTCTTCTCTAGTAGGCTTCCTTAATGTCACTTCTTCTTTGGTATTTACCATATTACATACACTATCTTCACCATCATCTTCATCAAAAAAGACTTGCTATTGCATTTCATTCTAAAACTACCTTTTCTCATTCACATCTCTATCACAATCTTCAAAATCAGAGTAATCATAGTGTGACTCAAACATGTTACATCCTACATCATTATTGTTTTCTTCACATTCTTGACACCCCTCTACTGTAGTCTGATTTCCAGGGAAGGACAAGGCTACTGTGCAAGATTCAAGGGCATGGGGTAATTGACATACAAAGCACCATGTAGGCTTAATAGTAAACTTAGGATGATCCACCAAATTTATAGAGGTTTTGGACAAAGGATCAGGGGTCACCTTGTTGTTGGTATTCCTAGGGGGAGGGACACTAAGTTGACCATCTTTCCAACTAGTGTTATAGGGGAAATTTTTTAACCTATTTTGTTTGTTGAAATTTGATTAGGAAGGGACCATATTTTCAATGGGAATCCTATCATTCTTTACCCAAGGGAGATTTAGGCTCTTTATAGCATTTAGAACTTAACTCATCTCACTAGGCTCTTTCTTTTTTCCACCTACACTTTTGTGGTCCTCCTTTATGTTTCCCTTGTTCCCAGACAATGTAGGATCATCTCCTTTACTTTCTAATCTCCCTAAAATTCTCAAATTATTTTCTACATTTATAGCAATCCTAAAAGCATCTCTTAAAGTCCTAGGTTCTTTATCCCTAAGCTAGTATACCATTTTTCCATCAAAACCATTCAAGTAGGTAATCAAACATATCTTGTCATCAACTCACATGACTTGCATGAGCTTATACATCCTTTTTTGGAATTTGTTATTGAATTCAGTGATATACTCATTAGGTAACCTCTTAATGTTACTAAATTCACTTAGGATATCACTTTGATTCTACTTGTCACCATATTTCTCTTTGAAACAATATTTAAGATCCTTCCAATCAACAATAGATAATTCGAGCAGTCTCTTGAACCACTCTCTAGCATCTTCAGTTAATGACCAAACAAACAATTTCATGAACCTCATAATCACTCATCATATCAAGAAAAATCCTCAAATGGTCCTCAGAAGTGATAGCATTGTTCTGAGAAAATTTAGGCAATATTTTCCTTATTTCTCATGGAATGAGGTTAGGGAAACTAGGGATTCCATCAAAAAATGTTTTCCTATAACCCTCTAACTGGATAGGTCTTCTTTGTAAATCAATCTTATGATGATGGTCAATATCTCTCTTAGTATTACCCATAGTATTACTAGTGCTAGCATCACCAACAGGTTTTTTAAGATCTACTTCCTATGAAAATGAAGATAAGAAAGAGGTAGGTACCTTAGTAGTATTTTGATTTGCATCATTAGATCCAACATCATCTTTAGCCATAGTTGTAGACTACCTCCTAGAATTTTCCAAGAACTTAATATTGTTGTTTATCTCAACTATAGCTACTTCATTTTCTACTATCTCCAATTTCTTGACCAATGCATCCTTTTCTTTCCTTTTATTTTCCAACTCAATATTAGAAGGTAACATGGAATCATGGATCTGAACAATCTTTGCTAGCTCCTTAATCTTAACACCAATCTCCTTCTATTTTTCTTTATCTTTAGCATCAACAACATGCTCTACATCTTTTTCTTTATTGTCATTAACTTCTAGAGCACTATAATTCTTAATCTGTTGTATTATAGGTCCTTCTAGATTTAGGCTCTGAGTTTCCCAACAACTATTGTTCTTGTATCTTAAGCTATTCAACTTGACCTATAATCTCTAGTTTCCATGCATTTGTTGCTATGTCATTTTTCTTCTTTAGGGCAGCAATTTGCCTAAGTAATGTCTGGCTTTCTTCAAAAGCTTTTGCGATCCTTTCTTCCCTTTCCTTTTGTAATCTCTTATTTATGGATTTTTGCTCAGCAAGCTGCTTTTTCAAGATCTCAATCTCATTAGGATCAGGGATAATAAACTCAAAACTAGCAATTTTTTCATCATTAAAATCCTCAGGATCTAAATGTTTTGGTCCAATTTCCTCTTGAGAACAATCAGATAGGAAAGGGTTTATACTTCGTTGAAAAAGATTATTACTATCCCTTGTGTCTAGACTGGGTGTATTGTGCTAGCTAATAGTTTCTTGACATATTACTTTGGGGATACTAAAAATGTCATCACTAGATAATCCAGGATGGGATCTAGAACTTTGGCAAGATGATTCCCTTTCCACAGTAAAAAAATGAGTATTCTCTCCCCTTATTACTTGTTCTTGGGGATGGTCTTCTCTATGCATCTGAGACCTTTTCATAGGCCAATTCTATCTTCCACTAGGAGGGAGATCAATTTGTAATTTAATTCCTAGGTTTTTCTTCACATTTGTCTATGTGTTCTTCTTATTCTCCATGATTTAAGACAACAAATTCTAAATATTGACACTGGTTAAAATCTTCTGAGCTACCACCCACCCTATCAGAATGGGAATAATTTTTGAATAGATCAGAATTATTTCACTAATGATTTTAGAAAAAATGCAAATAACCCCCTAAAACCATAGAAAAGTGCACATGAAAATGCCTACCTTAGACTCTACCCAAGGGAAACATAGATATTAAATAATATACTAGTTTATGTAAACATAAAATGTTGATCCCCAATAGAGTCACCATTTTTTTGGTGTTTAACACTATTGAACAAAAAAATGTTCAATACCAAGGTGATCATACTCAAATAACCTAAGGATTAGCCACTTCTTATCAATAATTACATGTGCAGACCACTTGGATCCAACTTCAACAAAATGAAAGGTGGTTTTCTACTCTTTAGGCTCTGCAAGGCTAGGGTGCGTATACCTAAGGGATGATTCAAATTATATTAGTTTCATTCTAATTTTCATCTTCAATCCTTAAAAAAATAAAAAAATTATCTATTATTTGACATCCTTAGATTCATGTACATCCCTTATAAGTAGATTTGGTCATATTTCTTGTTGCATTTACAATTTTTTTTGCAAATAGCAGCTACCTAAGACTCAACAATTAGATATAAATGAGTGCTGACCAACATTTGCAACCTTGAATAAAATGGAATGAAAATGATTTTGAATTTATAATTGATTTGATATGTAGAGGCAAAATTTACCATTGCTCACTTTTGACTTATGTGACCAGTGCCTTATCCATTGGGCAAAAGAGTAACTATTAGCAGCAGATCTAATTCAAATAACTTGTAAATGAATCAATGAATTGCA
The DNA here is from genome assembly GCA_028749045.1 of Cupressus sempervirens. Lineage (NCBI taxonomy): Eukaryota > Viridiplantae > Streptophyta > Pinopsida > Cupressales > Cupressaceae > Cupressus > Cupressus sempervirens. Next base: position 69,150,555 of record CM053793.1, read on the forward strand.
ACCACCATTCTTATGAATTATCCATTTCATAAACTCATAAAACCTACTGATCGACCGAAGCATTTACATAATCCCTTGAATTAAAAGCAATTATAGAACTAGTATATAACCCATCCATACTACATTCAATCAATTAAACTTTATTCAAATGACATAAAAGTAAACAAACTCATAAAATGGAGACACAAATTTATGAAACAAATCTAATATAAGTACCACTTTGTAGTATCCTTTTAGATGACTAATACAATGACCAATAGAAACACATTGAAAAGCCTAGAATATCTTGTTGATTATGTCATTTCTATATATCATCAGAGAGTACACAATTGAAAGCAAACTCAAAACAACTACATACAACTAGATTGACTGTACTTTTCTTCGAAAGAAAATAAAATTATACAAGCCATTTGGACCCATCACAATGCCTTGAAAACTCATTTATATAAGCATGAGGTGCAACAAGCAAAGGGAAAATGTGACTAACAGGTGTCCTTTTACAATGAGGAATACAATAAAATTTTCAAAACATTTTAGATCGTGAACACAAATTGAAAAAAGGTAGAAATAATTCTCTCCCATGAAGGGTGATAATTGTAGATATAGTTTTCCACAATCCATTAGAATTCTTAGCTATGTTTTCTAGGTAGATTGTGTTACAATTTTTGCATCAATGTTTTGGATCACACTCTATGATCCATCATTAGGTGAGAGAGCTGAAGGAAAAAAGTTTGATGATAGAGTGTGATCCTTCCTTCAACTCTCTCATCCAGATGATGGATCACAAAGTGTGATCCGAAACTTTGATGCAAAAATTGTAACCCAATCTATCTAGAAAACATAGCTAAGAATTCTAATGGATTGTGGAAAACTACTATCTACATGGTAGAAATAGTTACATAGGATAGCTAGAGCATCAAATCTTCAATTTTATGTTTTTCTTCAACTACCCCTTGTTGGTAAAGCCTTTATCTCTAAAATTGCCTCCCATACAATAACTTCTCTCTTTGTTGGTCACTAGCATGCTTTGGTTGTTGTCAACTCACCAACAAACTTTTTCCACCTAGCATTTGTGATTAATTTTTCTTCTTTTATGAACCTAATCATTTTAGTTTCAACTTTGAAAAAAGTATCAATGAGTTCATTGAAATCAAACTCATCAGTATCACCATAAAAAATGGATGTCACCTATGGCAAACTTACAATGTGATCAAAAGAACCAGACCACTCATTCTAAGCTTTCATTTGGCCATCAGAATTAAGAATTGAAAGAATCAAAGAATAAAAACCAATAATCAACACTTTTACTTTATTATGAATAACTATTAATTTCCCAGTAAAGAATTGTAGCAAATCCTTTACTTTCTCCATACCCTCTTTGACAGCAATGACCTTATCAAGAAGGTTTGGCTTCTTAGCTAGTAGAGGTATGAATCTGTCAAAAAATTACATGTAAGGTCCCCATTGCTAAAAAATTGAGTCAAGCCAACCTACAGCTTCCTTTCAAACTTTCTCTATAGCTTGCAAGTTGGTGACTGCATTAAATGCATCTTGAGATATCCTCTTCAAAATGCTTACCCTATGATTTAGCATGTTCATCATTACACCCTTTTTTGGTGCATTATCAGAATGAGACACCTTTTCCTCCACACTTACCACGGGCACTGACATTGTCACCCCTATGGGTATGTCTTCTATTTGGGCTTCTGCTTCCACGATGTGCCTCACGTCCTCCACATTTCTTTGTGCATGCTCTACCTCTGCTATAGTCTTGAGTTGGTCTATCAGGGATGCCACTTCCTCTTCTAAGTTTTGGATTTTTCCCTCCAACTCATTTTATCTTTTATTTTTGCACATAGCTTGTTTTGAGCTCCTCCTCATACAACTTCCTAACATCTAGACACTCATTATATGCTGCTACAAGCTTGTCCTCGATTCAACCTACCTTTGCCTCATTCATGAGTGCAAAGTGTTTAACCAGGCTAGAGATCTTTTTGCCAGTGGTGTTTTCTAATGTCCAAATAATCATGTTGCCCTGAGGAGTCTCCTTTATATCCATCATTTTGGGTTTCTTGGTGTCATGGGCAACACTCCATACTACTAGGGTCTTTGTATCTATACTAAACCCTGACCCTCTCTCCAGGCCTTTGCTATTGCTGGCTTCATAACTTATTGCCTTGTCTTGCCTTCTTATTTGATCAAGAAAAAAGGCTCTCTCTATATCACATCCTAGTACTAAAATCATGCCACTCCTATGAACCAACTCCCTAGCTTCTGTAGGGGTCATTGTCTAACTGTCTAGATCATATGCCAACAACTTATCCACCAATTCCTTATTTCTCAAAGGATCCTCTCTTGGCATGAGGCTCAATGTGAGCTCATCTTTTTTAATTTTATATAAAAAAAATTTATATTCAAACGATTTACTAAAATCGTCATCCTCCATGAATTTCTCAGATTGGATGAGTCTATCATCCAATTTGGAGGTTGCCAGCTATAAATCATCGGAAGCTCTTCCTGCCTCTATTTTCCTTTACTAAAAGTAATTTTTCTTGATATCAATAAAATATTGATCATTCCTTGGTATGAATTGGAGGGCCCTTCTCACCACCCTCTCTGGGATATGCATTGCTTTTTTCTCTTGTTTCCTTTGGCCACCCATGTGGAAGATGATGGTTGTTCCTCCTCTTCAATATCAATTTCTAGCTGAACATTAGGCTTAGGGGATTCTCTATTTACTATTTCCTCCTCTCCCTCTAGCTCATTTGGCATTCGGGCCATGATGCGATCAAAATTTTCAACCATTTTTCTTAAATTTACAAGATAAGGGATATTAGTATAAAAATCCTTGAAATCTGGGTTAGTCCTCTTTAAGGCATCCTCCACTTTCCTGATTTCACAATATTTTCCTAGGAACTCATTAGCCTCCCCTATTGCTACTATATTAGCAACTAATTCTTCTACATGGATGATTTTATAGGAGGAAAAATGTAACCCCTAATGGCTTTTACTTCATCTTTTATATAATTCTTTGGGTCATACATCCTATAAGGTCCAATAGAAAACTTATACTAACCTAGGTACTCACTTAATTCCTCAAAAGAATTCTTTCCAATTACAAAATATCCTACCTTAAAACTTCTACAAACAAATGTGGGCTTGTGTAGGGAAGGAGGAATCATTTCTTTGTTCATCAACAAATTTTTTCAAAAGAATTCAACAATAGCTAATCTAGGAGGAAGATATTTAGGCAATAAATGGGGTGGCTATGGGCATGCATAGATTCTCATCAATGTGCACTCCTTAAACAAAAATATATCACCCCAATTGTGATCTAATTTCATTTTCTTATCTAAAAAGGAACGTCTAAGTAATTTTTTCAAAACATTAGGGGCCCTAAAGAAGGTATGATCTACCATTCTCATGATAAAAGAACTAAAAAAATTGAAAAATACATTTGCATTTGAATAATGAAAATTCTTATCCCAAATGTGAGTCGATAATTACACAGGAAACTCACCAAATTCATCAGAAGTTTGATCAAAGAAATCCTAATTGATGTAGCCAATGTTCTTGTATAGGATCAGGTGGATGAGCAATAAATAATGGTGGAATTTGAAGTCCTTCATCTCCCCCTTCCTGGCATTCAAAATTGGATGGTGCATACTATCCATGATGAATCCCACATAATCATATTCTCTATTATGGAATGGGTCTTGTATGTCACATGCTATCAAAAATAATGAACCATATACACAATCCTCTACCCCATCACTTCCAAGAACTTTATTCAATCCATACATCGTATTCTTAAAGTAGTTCTTGAGTCTATTCAGAGGCAAGTGATTCTCTACTTTCTTTGGTATTTGGCCTGCCTTTTTTACATTGTAGAAGATGTGGGGCAACATCACATTGTTTAGATAATGACTCTTATTCCTCCAAAATTTCCCTTGTAGATCATCAATATCAATGGGCATATTCATCTACCCTTCTAAACCAAAAGCTTTTATGAAAGAGGTCCTATCAAGTGTGCATAGAATACTCCCATTATGCCTATAGAATGACCTTGTGACTGGGTTGTAAGAATTTATCAAAGCCATCACTAGGTCCACATCAACAAATACCTTTGGGAATATCAATTTTTCCATGTTCTTGTTCCATGGATTGCATACTAGTATGTTCTCAGTCCTATTTTGGTGAAGTTACATAAAAACATTAAATTCATCAACCTTAGGGCATTTTGCATCGCTACACAGGAAGTAAGGATCTTTGAAAACATGGTCATTCATTGAAATTGCATTGGATGACCCTAAGAGAATTTTTAAGCATTCCTCTACATGTTTGTTTGGCTTTTAGACCCTTGAATTTTTCTCTATTTTTTTTGCACCCTTCTTCTTCTTCCCTTCAGCTGTAACTTCTACAACATCATCACCTTCATCATCAACTTCTACTTTTTCCACAGGAACCTCTTCAACTTCTATGTTATCCAATTTTTCTGCAAACTTGCAACTCGACTCTTGCAATAGAAGCATGGGAAATTGCAAAGCTATGGATGCCTGGAGAAATTTTTTTTAATAGAAAGCACAAACTCTTCAAAATGGAAAATACTCTAAATGTTCAAGCAAATCTTTATAGTTTAATCATGAAATCTACCAACATCAATAAATTTTTAATGCATGAGTCTTAATACCACCTTTGTAGGATGTCATGAAAGAATATCAACTATGTAATTTTGCGCTAGAGTACTTTTTTGTGTTTTATTTTACTTGGCCATGATGAATTTTTCCTTTCTTCTTAACTGGCATGACACCTCAACTGCTCTCTTTTTCAAATTTGATATTCTGCTTATATGTTGAGTCAAAACCCTTCAATCTTTGTAACCCCAAAGATATAACTAGCAAACCTTTATGTCAATTCAGTGATGCTTTAGAAATCTCCAAACATAGAAGCATTAGGGTTTTTTTAACATGGCTTTGTAATTACTTTTACATTCTTATGTGATCCCTTTTACTATAAAATCTCAAGCCCCTTCAACATGCCTCTATGTGCTTACGCTTCAACACATCTCATACTAACATAAAGCATTTGTTACACTTTCATTTTGATTTACCTTTATGCTCCTACGCATGCTTCAATTCTTTAAGCATCGTAATACTTCAAAAATCCATCCTTTGGTCATATGCTTGAAGCTTTCCCTATAGCATTGAGATGCCCTTTGCTTTATCTTTATTTTTCTTTATGCCCACACAAGTTACCTCATTCTTGTAGCATCACAAAGCCTTTGCAATCCACCTTGCACTCTTACATTTGATCCCTTTTGTAGTAGCACAAAGCATTAGTTTCATTCCACATTTTTCCTTTTACGCCTATACACTCAATCTAGTCTCGTATCCACAGAGAAAGAGATGAAGCAACTCTTTGTTCACATGGTATCCTTGCAATCGTAAGAGTGTAATAATTTTTTTTCCTTTTTCAACTAATCAAAGACCTAGATCAGATCTCAAAAAAATAGAAAAAACATCACTGTTGATTTAAGCACAAGCAAAAAGAATAACTTAAGTTATCCTCCACGCAGGCCAGGCCCATCTGACAGATGCAATGTGTCATAACTTGATTTGCTCATCTCAGGGCCCAAGTGGCAATTTATCAAGTCCCACAAGACACATTCCTCCTTATATCATCACTTTATGGTTGCTCACATGTAAAAATAGTGAAAGCACATATAAGAAATCAAACCTTGTCTCATTCTTATGGGTTTCCCTTGAATGTAGAACCGTAGAACCATTTAGTATTCTCATGAGACATCCTTTACACCATCACGGTCTTTACATTCTTATGACATTAAATGAAACATAAGTGCATGAACTGAAGCAATCCACCCTTCAACTTTCCCACTCAAAACATTACTCACATCCTCGTAAAATAATAAACATGGTCACTTTTAAAAACATATTATGCTCATATGCTCAAAAAGGAAACATATGATCAAAAATACCTGAATGAATTGCTTTTGCTGATATTTTTTAACTCATCACTATAGAATCATAAGTCAAAACTTACAATCCATGAAAATCCTTTATGTATCTTCGCCCAAAGATGAAGTGTATGCCTAGAAGGCCTCATAATCCATCACTTCATTGTTATAGGTTACACAACTGTATGCTCATAAATCAAAATGACTTTACACCTTTATGCCATTCAGTGAAGTGTGACCATGGAAACAAAGGAAAGAGAGCTTAACACTCCTACAAGAAACCCTAACACTGTAACACCATAAATGAGCAGAACTTAGGAATTTTGCAAACCCTTTCAAAAATTTGAAAATAACCTAGGGTTTTAACACACTTAGGGAATTTTAATGGCATTGTTGATGACAAACCTTGAGAACTTAATAAAATTCATACCAAATAAAGATAAAGACATGACTAAGGTAACACAAAATTTGGAAACTTATAAAAGAGAAACCCTAATCTACAGAACATAGGGATTACATGATTTTTCACACATATTTTTGAAACTTCTTTGCATTGTGAAAAATTAGACCATCAAGATGTTTCATTTAAATGATGGTTTCATGGTTATCTTGCATAAATGACCTTCTAGGCCAAAAAATACCTCACCATTTGCTCCAAGTTGGCTTTTGCATAAATTTTGATATATAATATGCCCTAGTTTGGCCATATTGATAGAAAATACAACTAATTTTTTTAGTTTTAGCCCATGGCAACCGTCAAATTTAATCCTATCAAAATTTTCATCACAAAAAACTCACTTTTAAAGCAGTAAAAATATAGTCTTGGTAAAACAATCACAAGTTTCTCGCATAATGTTAGATTTTGGACTTCTTACAATAGTTGGAAAGCTAATTTAGAGCACTAAAATTTGTAGGATTAAATCTATGATTGTGAAATTTTGTTAGGTTTATGAGCCCAAAAGTTATATGTTGTTTTTCTTTGAGCATAGATTTAGGCATAACTTGGGCATACAGAGTTTGATTTTGGACTTTGAATAGTCAACAAAAGGAACTTGGAGATCTCTACACATTGGTTCAAATTTGATGTAGATTTAACATGGTTTATTGTGAGTTTATGACATTGTATATTTTGGTGATTTGATATCATCATATACTCATCTTATATTTTAGATTAGTCTAATGATGATACAATTACTAGTTTTGATTTGGATATGTATGATGATTTGTTGGTTCTACAAGTTGTGTAGTTTTGTAACTATTCCACACTTAAAATTTATATTTATGGATTGGATATGCGCTATCTTTTCCCATTCATATTTCATCATTGATGCATATTCAAATTTATGGTTTGGATTTGAGTTGTCTATGCCCTTAGTTACATGATTTGATAATTTTTCTTCATGAAGAAGTGATGAGATGTTGTTACTAGGTACAATCATGGTGGAGGATTGTGGTTGACTACTTTATGCTAATAGGTTGGACACATTGAGAGTTAGATGTGCGGTTCATGGATGTGATCATGGATTTTAATTAGTTCTCATTATTTTTCTTTCTTGATTTGGTTATGGTGGTATATATCTTCTTGATTGAAGATCATGGTTATTTGGTTTCTTTGAGGAGCTCATGATGTGCACTTTTAGTTATTTAATGGTTTGAATCCTTGGTTGATTCTCATGGTTAGAGGATGGTTTTCATCATGATGTCATGGATAGCTTGGATAAACAATTTAGTGTGAACTTGTGAGAGTGATGATGTGGGAGTGCAGGATTGGTTCCTAGTTTGGTCTATATCTTCTTGGTTTGGAGATCTTGGTTTCACTTGGTACTAGCACTTTGGTTGTGTGTGTGTGTAGACCTCAAGGATCTTCCTATGGGAGATAAATTTTATAATTATATGGGTGAATATACCATGGTTGAGTGAGATTTATTGCATTGATATATTTAATGAGTGTTTGTAGATGTTGGAGGATGTCTTAGATCCTGTTGTTGTAAAAGTGTCTTTGAAATTTACATGGTGCATTTTTTGGTGGTGGTTATCTTCATGGAGTTCTTATTAGAGGGTTGGTTTATGATTTTATTTGATATGTTAATCTTGGTATTAGGATGGTTTTATTATTATGTCATGGTATACTCTTGATAGACATTTAGAGTTTTGACATGTTCATATGGAGCATGTTATCTCTTCAAGGTTGAAAGGATTAGATCATGTTGTCATGTTTATGTTCTTGAGGCTATGGGTGGAAGTTAGACATTAATCTTGATTTAGTTTCTTTGTATTGAGCACATTGATAATTTTTTGGATACATCTTGATATTGATATGTTGCATTTGGATTTGGCATGGATTGATCCATTATAGTTACTCATGGATACCTAAAGATAGTGGTGATGTTGATTTCTCTTGGATTAGAGATGTACTTATTGAGATGGTTGATAGTTTTAGCACCAAGTTTGAGGGGCATTCACTTGATATGGACTTGAGAGGAGATTATTATTATATGAGTCTTGCTTGGATACTTTGATATCTTGATGAGCATTCTCATTCTCCACTCTTGATCTACTTAGTGGTTAACTACTTGAGAGGTATAGTCCATTGTTTCTTTCTGGTGCATTATATTTATACTTATCTTTCATGGATATAGATCTTGAGCTATAGTACATGAGTTAGTTCTAAAGGATTCATTTGAGACATGGTCTAGCAATGTTTATCTCTTTGTGCATATGTTTTTGTTATGTTGGTTGAGTTTGGGAGATGATTTATATTGGGCATATTCCTTGGATTAAGAATGTTTATTCATTGAGCTAGGAATGGTTGATGAGTTTGATATTCTTGCAAGAGGTTTACATCCATGATTATTTATATGGTATGGTTTGGGTATTTTTTTAGCTTCTTGTTTGGGGTTTTATGGAGGAGACCTTATTTGGAATAGTTTAAATCTAGAGGCATGTGTAGAAGGACATGATACAAGTTATGATTTGCATGATTTTTTATTGGTCTTGTTTATCTTTCTAGATGTTAGATTTCATATACATTGAATTTGATATTGGTTGGAGATTGTGATCATTTTTTTGTGCTCATGTATTTCGTGTGATAGATGACATGGTTATTCATTTATCTATTTCCTTTGTTGGTTGTGGAGAAATTGGGAGACCATTGGAGACTCATTATGAGATTTTTTCTTGTGGAATATTAGTTTATGTGTTGTGGTTGTCCTTGATACTACATGGATTCACTTCTATGAGTTATTGTGAGTGGATTGGCTACAATTTTGACATTATCTTTTATAGTGAGAGCTTCTTAGTGTATATGTGGTAGGTATTTCTCTTGAGGCTTATGATTGTAGGTTATAAATTGGATATATTGATAATGCGAGATTCACTTGATATACCTTTGAAAGTATAGATAATTGGACGTGTTAGCACTTCTTGTGGGTGCTATTTAAAATATGTAGTTTGATAGCTATGGATACACATATATATCTTTGGATCTAGATTTTTTTCTTGGTATTTTAGTTGGTATAGGATTTTATGATTCTTATGTGATAGGTTGTGTGGATTTCTCTTTGGATGGCTTCTATGTATGTCCAATGGAAGTGAAATAATAGGAGGTGGGATAATTCATGTTTTAGATGCTAGATACTTTGATATTGTTGTAGGCATCATGATCACATGGTTTACTTTGATCCATGATGGTGGATGTGCTACGAATGATTATGTCTTTGTTCATTTATGTGGCTATGTATTAACCCTATGCAATATATACAAGTGAGATATTGTTGAGATTATGTGTGTTTCAAATATTGTATAATATTTTTATCTTGTTTTATTTTATTTTATTATGTAATGTTGCATCTAGGAACACCTAGATGGAGATGCAGAATGTAGAGATTTCCATGGAATATTCTTGATGAGTTGTATTGTAACATTGTGATAATATTTAATATCACAAAAAATATATATTAAATGTCCAATATTAAATATGGGTCAATAAGAATTTAGGAGAATGTTAGGGTGATCCCACAATAGTGGGTGCCACTTTTTCACCAATTTTGATACTAAAATCAACATTTTTGAAACAAACCTCACATTCGAGTAACTATATCTCTAAAACTATGAATATTTTGAAGATGAAATAAACTTGTTCCTTCTAGTACTTTGTTCCTACTTTGCATCCATATTTTTCAATTTAAAAAAAAAATATTTAAGTCAAATTTTTCTTTCTTCTCCCCCGAAAAGTAGTACATATGAAAAATCAAAATTTTTAAAGAGTGATAGTCCATCCGCTTGACAAGCATAACTATTTTTCTACAAATATTAATGAGTTAATTCTTTTGATGTTGGATTTGTAACATCAATATCTAGATGATCCATTTGGTTTAATTCAATTTGGTTGAATATTGTATAGTTTGTGAAGTTTTGAAGTAACATCAATCACAATTTAGACATACATTCATTTTGACAAACATAACTTGAACTCAATATATCATAAATTGAATTTTCTTTTTTCAATAGAGAGCTAACTCAATAACCTATTTCCTAGAGATTTTTCAAAAAAAAATTTGATCCAATTAAAATAATTTCCCAAAGTGTCGAAGTTAGTTGATGTTCAATTGTTAATCAACCTATAATGAGCTAACTCAATATATCATAACTAACCTATAGTTTGTGAAGTTTTGAAGTGACATCAATCACACTTTAGACATACATTCATTTTGACAAACATAAATTGAACTCAATATATCATAAATTGAATTTTCTTTTTTCAATAGAGAGCTAACTCAATAACCTATTTCCTAGAGATTTTTGAAATTTTTTTTTGACCCAATTAAAATAATTTCCCAAAGTGTCAAAGTTAGTTGATGTTGAATCGTTAATCAACCTATAATGAGTTAAACTCATATTTGAAAGTCTTAATGAATATAATACATATTAAAATTATAGTCATTGGAAAGTTTTTTCTAAGAAGCACAATTTGAATTTTTTTGAATTACAGTAGGATATCATTTGATCCCAGTTTTGAGGGTCAAAAGACCTTTTTTTTCTTTTTTTTGAAAAAATAACATAGTTTTTTTTTTGTTGAGCCTATAAATCATGAAGGTGTCAATTATTATTTATTGTGATATATTGTAGAGAGGACACAATTATATGATCCTGAAGAAAGTGATAGAATTTTATTCCCCATAGGTATAAATGTTTTTTATTTATATTCATACATGTGTAAATACATATATAGATTTATATATAAAATTTTAAAATCTTTAAATTTGTGGTGCATGATTTGTTGTCATACAGGGAACATATTTGAATCAAATAATAAGAGTCCAACATGGAATACACTTTGTTGACTATCAACCTAACAACAAGGTTTTACAATATTACCTAGGTGTTGCTATCAGGCTTTGTCTACATGCAATCAAATTTAAGTGTCCACATCGCAAGTGGAGACTAGACACTAAAGATTATGAGAAGATATTTCTTGTTATAAGTGAATATCATGGTTGAATTGGGCCTTGAGATGGTCTAATTTAATTTAAATCAAATTTCAGGACCTTTAAATGTAGACATTTTGCTTTTGTTAATTATTTCTTTGGATATACATAAGCACCATGGTTTCAAGGATTTTAAAAATTATATTTGAAAAATAAAATAAATTTCAAATTAACAAAATGTATGTTTATTTTATGTACAAATATATTTATATGTTCATCAATTATATAAATTTATTTATTACGTGCAATAATTTGTTAAAAATAATTACATAAATATAATTAATTATTATATAAGTTTCTTTTAAACATGCATTTACAAAATTAACATGCATGTTATAAAGATTAAAATGTAAGTAGACATAAATCTTTGTAATCTACTAAAATACAAAAATATACATGTATATCTCAAGAATGAACATCTAGATCTAATATATATACTGAAATACATGTATACAAACTGTGTGAACAACAAATACATGTAAGTCTCAAATAAACATGTATATGTAAAATATAAATAGTGAAATACATATAATTTAGGTACTGAAGTACCAACTATAGTGAAATGCATATAATCTAGGTACTGAGATACATGTATGTAAGTCTTTCAAACAAGTAAACATATATACAAAGTCTCGAATAAATAAATCCATCAAAATATACATATATCTAGTACTATTGGAGGGACACCTTAAGATGCATATGAACAAAATGACCCTCTAATGGAGTCTCATGCACATCATGTGTACGAGGTGTAACAACTGAGCCTTGCAAATATATATATGTATGTATGTATGTAAGCACACACACACACACACACACACACACACACACACACACACACACACATATATATATATATATATTAGATCTATCTAAACATATATACACATGTGTACATGAATACAAGTTATAGTTTGCACAAACCTATGTCACCCTTTTGTAAAGGAAAAGGCTAACAAAAGTATGATAGTTCACCTTCAATGACATCAAACTAGCATTATTATATTGAATTTGAAAATGAAGTAAATTAAAGAAATGTGTAGAAATGGATGAAGTTTATAATTATAATTTTTAATAAATGTTTGGAGCAAGAATTGGTATATTTAAAAAAAAAATTGATGTGATTTAATATTTTTTCTTTCTCAAAATTGTCATCTTTTTGAGTGCTAAAATACATGCTTATAGAATTTATTAATTAAAATACAGTATATCTAATTTAAACGCTATAAACTCTATATGAGAATATTCTTGACTTTGAGCTCTATAAAATGGTGTTGTAATGCCCCATCAAGGGACCCAAAAGAAATGACCTAAGTTTTTACTAACTTTGCCAATATTTTTTTTTGAAACAAGAAAGAGTAACATACACATCAAACACATAGTAGCGGAAGCAATAACATACAATCATCTAACACAATCATAATAGGTTACATTTTTTAAGGATCCTATGATGTTGAATTACATTTAAATTTAATCTAATACTAAGTCTAAGCACTACCACATCCATATGAAAGAATAATAGGAAGTTCAAAGTTCATAATATACATTTGTTCTGAACGCCTCTTCGCAAATGAAATCTAGAATGCTCAATCATCCACTGTACATGTCACATGGTATGAAAGGATAAAAGAATATACCTATGTAAAAATAGAAATGCATCATCCTCTTTGGATCCATGATACAAAGTACAATAAAGTAATGAAACCAATAACATACATGATACATCCATCCACCATAAAAATATAAACATCCATCATGAAATATAACCATCCATCATAAAAAAACAACTAACTAAGTGTGTGGTTCCTCCCAATCATCAATAGCATCATTAGACCATTGTGGGCCCTAGCCATCCCTTGTGTGTAACATCCCAAGCAACTGATCAGATTGTCGATACTATAGTAATAGGGATGTCACTACTAAAATATGCTACAATCTAAGCATAATGAAATCTAACATGATAATCATCAATATAAGGACATGCATCAGTAAATAACATCACCTAAACATGATAAATAAGCATCCCAAGAAGCTCCAGCCATGATGACTACAAATAGACCTCAATGGTAAGAGTGAAAAAGAACTACAACCTGACCATGTGGAACCTAAATGGCCCACTCCCACCGCACTGAGGAGATAGTATCAAGTACCAAACATGATATCCAATCACATATCAAAAGTACTCTCTAAGTCTAGGAAATCCTAAAAGAAATCTAACTTAAGGGTTCTAAGATAGATCGACATCTAATTCCTAGAGGCACACATGACATGTAGGAAACCTACTATGTAAGAGAGCAAGTGTCATCGCATGAATCACATAGAAGTCACCCTGGCAGTTGCTTAGGACTCTAGGGTCCCTAGTGATTCCCATGCAGCCACTAGTATCCTCTCGTACTAACAAGGCATACTATGGAATGCAAGGTCACAACCAAGCATTCTCTCTACTCTCATCCTAGTCTATACTAGCACTCGAAGCATGGGTGAGAACATAAAATTATCTTATTAGGTTCATTTTAATCCCCATTTAGTGTAATATTTTCACTTATTAAAACAACTTATAATGAGTTACCCTAGTAGCCACTTTAGGGTACCAGCTACCATTGCAAGCCACTTCCTAACACTACAAGTAGATAACCTACACTAGGCTCATAAAAGCACAAATCAATAATCATATAAAAATAACCTTAGTCCTATACAAGTGATTAGAAAGCATCATAAAGATAATCCACAATATTCACATCAGTTCTCCATGAGCAACTAAAAAGCATCAAATAATAAATCACAATATCCATTGGTTCTCAATGAGCAACTAGAAGGTATCCCAAAATAATACTGATCAAAGACTCCAAAATGGTCAAGTAAAACATGTCACAAAATGACATCATCAAGATCAAAGCAAACACTTCATTCCCATCAAGGCAACTATAAAGCAATCCAGATATAACTAATCGAGGACTCATATATGGTTAAGTCAAGTATATCATATACATACAACTCAGCTTCCCACAAGAGGACTAGAAAGCAATAACAAAAATAAATATAATCCATCATAGAGCATACCATCACATTACCATGGTTGGATTTAAAATATCGAGATCAAAACATCATCATGACAACACAATCACATAACTCTCGAGCCTCTAGTAACATCCTAGGACTGGCCAAGCTAGGTCAACCCTGAGACCCCAAAATATAGCCATCACAAAGAAAACATAATAGTCTCACAATTTAGTTTGATTTGGAATAACATAGTCTTGAGTTAAACAATAAGGTTTCAGTTTTCTAGCTTTTATCTATATGTTTCCAAGCAATAAATTTCACAGTTAACCCTTACCATCAACCCAATTTGTTTTGAATGATTTGCATGATTACCCCAATTTGATTTTAAATAATTCACAAAGTTACCCCTAATTGATTTAGGTTGATTTCCTAAAATGATCTAAAGTCAAGTTATTTATTTAGCTTATTAAGATAAATAAGTGATTCCAATCTAAACAATATTATTACAATAAATCTATAATTTTCGTTTAACTTTATTCATCATTAATTAAATTTAATTAAACTAATTTTTAATTAATTTAATTAATGAATATCAAACTAAATGCTTATACTAATATCTCAACCATGATCAGTTATTAATAATTAATAAAATTATCAATAGTTTTATTAATTAAAACTTAACTATATTTTAAAAACATTAATATTAAATTAATAAAACTTACTAACAAAACCCTTTATTTATCTATATCCATTAATTGTTAATTAATTTAATAATATTTATATTTATATATATTTTTAAATTATTAAAAAAAAATTAAAATTTGTATTAAACTATTTAATTAAATTATATTTAAAATAAATTAATTTTTTTAAATTAAAATTTAATAAACTAAATTTAATTAATATTAAATACATTAAAAAATATAATTTAAAACATATTGAAAAGCACTGCATGCAATTTAAAATCGCAGCAGGCCATAGGGTTGTAGTTGTTGTCACAACTATACTGCAACAGCAGTCATAGGTACGACTACGTATAGCAGTCATTGGCTCTATGGCCATGGTAAGAGGTAAGGGGGTGGGGTAGGGTAAATAGAAAATGTATTTTACTTTGCGAATTTAGAACACAAGAATCTACTTAGATTCTGATGCTAACAATGCAATGCCTAAAAAGATTTGTGAGAGAAGTTTCTTCTCTCAAAACCTTCTCCCTTTCAAAAATCTTCTTCCTTCTTCAAAATTTTCTTCCAAATTTGCTCCTCAAAATTTTTGTGTCCAAATTCCTGTCCCTCGAAAATGAACCCCAAAATTGAGATAAAGAGTCCTCTCCTCAAATCGAGGCACTAAGTGTGTGTTCACCAAAGAGAACCCTCTACTCACCAGACTCAACTCCCAAGTTAACTTTTATTAATCTTTCCTTTATCTTTTCTCATGCATGTTAATTGCATTATTAAATAACTTTATTAAATTTTCACTTGACTTTGTTTTTAATTAATTTATTAAATCTAATCCCATGCGCACTTCATGCAATTAAAATATCTTTATTAAGTATAGTTGTTTTATCTTTTTAATTAATTTCTTATATTCTCATCTCATGCATACAACATGTGAACTTAAACTTTTAATAAATTAATATCTTTTCACTTTTAAGTTTATTTTTGAAACTTAATTGATAAAATATTAATTAAGTTAAATAATAATAATATTTAGCATTTATTTAAAAATGAACTCTAAATATATTATTATTAAATTAAATAAATATTATCATGTTCTAAAATTAAACTTATAACTTTAATCTTCAAATTAAATTCTTTTTTATTTAATTAATTTACCAATTAATTAAATATAATTAAATATTAAAATATGATAATAATTTTCCATTAAATTAAATCATTAATTTAATCTTTTGATTAGACTTAATTAATAGAAAATTTACCAAGGACTCATAAAACAAAATACAAAAACCCATCGTCAAACTAAAAGGTTATAATCATGAATTAATGTCATCCGACACATTCAGAGGGTACTCGGCAGGATAATTGTCCTAATTTTTAATTGGGACAAATGGCTTAAATTTTTGGAATTTGGACTTAAGAATTTACCTTCCCTCTCTTACCATTGAGATAATGCAATAGGGTATGCTCATCCTAGCAATTCAGGGAAGTTGATACCTAGTACCTACAACCTACATAAATCCACGCATGTATAGACACAATATTCTAAGCTAAATAAGAAATGACAAGAAGTGGTGCATCATGTATATCCCAACTAGCATGTGACTATGACTCCCTTCCTTAACCACATCAAAAATTCCATACACAGAAAACAAACATGCACACCATACGCATGCAATACGGGGTAAGTATCCATAAGAAAACACATAGAATAAACCATCTAACTAAACATCATCAATAATTGAAAACACTGTAATTAATAATCATGCATACATGAAGTATGGAGTATCAAGTAATCCCATCATAATCAATTGAATCTAAAACAATATTTGATAATCTTAAAATAATGCCACTAATCATAAGCATAAAACTAACTTAAAAGATTTGGCAATGATAGCAAAAATGTGAACTAGAGGCAGGCACTACATCCACCTCCATAGACTTAGGTTTACTCCTAGAAGCCTACAAGAATGGAAAAACTAAAGAACTCATTGTGCGGGTCTTATTGGACCCTTTCCCCCTATAGGAGGTTTTGACTCTACTGAGAACACTACAACACACTGAGAGCAATATGATTCTAGTTTAATAGTAAACCAAAAACCATATTGATCCAACATTCATTCTTTTAACAACTATTGAAATAGATCTCCTAAAACATCCTAAACAAGGATAACATAATTCTCGCAAAGACAATCAAAGGCATACTACCTTAAGGCATAGATAAAAGATACATGTTTTGCAAACAGTATAAGTTCAATTTTTAGTTTTCCTATATTTAGGTTTACATATAACTTTTAGTTTGACAACCAAGTGTTCAAGTATGAAAAATATACAACTAAAATTTTAAGTTCTGTTTCAATTCAACTAGTTCAAGTTTTAGTTTGAAAGAGATACACATAATAGTTTTAAGTTCCCATTTTTGTTCAACTAGTTAACTCTAGTGGCATTCCAATATACCTAGAGCTTCCAATGTAGAAACTTGGGCTCTAATACTAGATGTAACACCCCACCAAGGGACCCAAAAGAAATGACCTAAGTTTTAACTAAGTTTGTCAACATTTTTTTTTGAAACAAGAAAGAGTAACATACACATCAAACACATAGTAGCGGAAGCAATAACATACAATCATCTAACACATACATAATAGGTTAAATTTCTTAAGGATTCCATGACATTGAATTACATTTAAATTTAATCTAATACTAAGTCTAGCCACTACCACATCCATATGAAAGAATAATAGAAAGTCCAAAGTCCATAATCTACATTTTTTTTCGAATGCCTCTTGACAAATGAAATTCAGAATGCTCAATCATCAACTATACATGTCATAGGGTATGAAAGGCTAAAAGAATATACATATGTAAAAATAGAAATACATCATCCTCTTCAGATCCATGATACAAAGTATAGTAAAGTAATGAAATCAATAACATACATGATACATCCATCCACCATAAAAGATATAAACATCCATCATAAAATATAACCATCCATCATAAAAATAGAACTAACTAAGTAAGTGTGCAGTTCCTCCCAACTGTCAATAACATCATTAGACCATCATGGGCCTTAGCCATCCCCCGCGCATAACATCCCAAGAAACTAATAGATCGTCGGTACTATAGTAATAGGGACCTCACTACTAAAACATGCTACAATCTAAGCATAAAGATATCTAACATGCTAATCATCAATATAAGGAAATGCATTAGTAAATAAAATCACCTAAACATGGTAAACAAGTATCCCAATAAGCTCTAGCCATGATGACTATAGATGGACCTCAATGGTAAGAGTGAAAAAACACTACCACCTAACTCTATGGAACCTAAATGGCCCACTCCCACCACACTAAAGAGATAGTCTGAAGTCCCAAATAGGATATCCAATCACATATCAAAAGTGTAGACACCTAAAAATCTTTCAAAAAATAAAAATACTTTATTTTCTAAAAGATTTTTAGGTGTCTACATTTTTCCCCTCTTTGATGTGATGCCGCAAGTGGCATGGCATCAAAGATAAGAAAATAAGATGCCCAAGGCTAGAGCAAAAGAGGAGAGAATGGACTGTGAGATGCCCCCTCAAGAAGGCAATAGGGAGAGAAAGCGAGGCTCGATGGCTTCTTGAAAAGTACAAGAATCTCGGATGAGAAAGGAAACTTAGATTGGAAAAGAGAAGGGGTTGAATTAGCTCAAACTCTCACTATGGGAGAATGATAAAGGAGAATCAGATGCAGAAGAGGAAGCAAGCTTAAGACTTTAGGGAAGGTGGAGGATGAAGGAGCA
The DNA here is from genome assembly GCA_028749045.1 of Cupressus sempervirens. Taxonomy (NCBI): domain Eukaryota; kingdom Viridiplantae; phylum Streptophyta; class Pinopsida; order Cupressales; family Cupressaceae; genus Cupressus; species Cupressus sempervirens. The sequence goes on from CM053793.1 coordinate 69,169,478, forward strand.
GAGCGCTATAAAAAGGAATCCAGGATAGGAAGATGGATGAGGGGATTATAAAGCTGATGTAATAGGATTTCAAAGAGTCAGATTGGTGGAAGATGGGTTTTGAAGATCCCTAGGACTAGGATTGTGGATCTCGAAAGATGAGGCTTGGTGGATTGATTTGGATTGGTGGATCCCTAAAGCTAAGAGTGATGAGTGATTCAAAGAGATACTAATGCATATGCTAGGGTAGGCGAGACAGATGCTGGATATGGATGGGGAATAATGGAGATGAAGGAAAACCATTGAAGCTTTTTGAGCGGGGGGGATACTTCAAAGAGAAGTACCACCATGTAGTTGAGCACTAGATTTGCTATAGGAATGTTGGTTAATTGCCAAGGTTACCAAGAACATCAAGGCATTTTCACCAACTGTCCAAAGGACTGACGGACTGACTCAAAAAAAACATGCAAGGATTGCCCCAGCATCACACATGAGTCCAAGAGGAAGTAGTGTGGAACCAAAACTGGGTAACCCACAAGCAGAAAAAAAATATAAACAAAAGACTTGATCAAGACCTTACGCTTAGATTGCCCCATTCGTAGCATACCATGATATGGAAGATCGTGGCAACCTTGAGGAGGAAACAAAAAGATTGCTTGGAAAAGATATTTCATGACCCAAAAGGGAAGATTCCAAATCAAAAGAAAGCGAAAATCCAAAAGGGAACCATTTGCCAACGAGATGGGTAGGACGAGGTACTAACAGACCAAGATCAGACATGAGGAAAGCTATATCCTACAAGGATCTATCGAAGAGCACCTAAGTTGATGGATCTAGATGGGTGATGCGTCTGGAAAGCTGAACTAAGAAGGATAGCACTTTGGTGACAGGAGATCTAGCTAAAGGATGCATTGGAAGAGCTAACCAAGGGTTGTGCGATGTGTGCAAGATGCTAATCAAGGAGGAATGAACACAAAATTTGGATAGATACAATGGTACTAAGCTAAAGAGGATGTACAAGCTGATAGACCAAGATATTTACAAGCGGGCTAATCAAGATATGGTACAAGCTAACAGACCAATGATAGGTATGATACAGATGGATAAAAAGCTTAGGATGAGAGGATAGCGGGATGGTTCGATGTTGTGCAAGATGTGAAAGCTAAGGGTGGGGTGATAGCGAAAGATATGGATTTGGCAGGATGCATCCAATGATGAGGAGAGATTTTGTGACCAAGGATAGCTAGAGGAGCAGGATGAGATGGATGGATAGGATGGTAGATAGCTAGGATTATGATGGATATAAAGAGATGACATTGGGTTTGCATGAGGATAGCCTAGAGCTAGATACCAATGACAAGGGAGGATGGACAAGACAAGATCTCCAAGGAATACAGTGCCCCCAATCAGAAGATAACATGCAGAAGGAGGTCTTATGATGGATGTGATAGGATTAAAGCTAGGATGGAAAAAGCTGAAGGGGCTAGGGAGATGGATGATAGCTGGGATGATTGGCTGAAGTTGCAGGAGATTAGTGGACGGTGTGAGATGGAAGATGGAGGGTGGAGGATAGGTGGATAGATTGGAAGATGGAGTTGGATGTCAAGAGATGACCAAAAGCATGAGGGTGATAGGCTAAGCTAGGGATGGCGGGATTATGCATGATGCTTGTTTGCCAAGTTTTCATCATGGTACTTGTCCAAGGCGCTTGAATTGCCAAGTTTTCACCAGTGGATGCTTTATTTTTCTTTATTTTTTTATTTTTTTGACTTTTTGACTTTGGACTTAGCTAGAATGATTTTGGCTTTCTTCAACTATTTTGGCTTTTTTGGGATTTTTCACTGGCTGTTGGAATGTTTAATTTTGTTGCTAGTTGTTGGTACACCGGATGTGTGATTTATGCAATAGATTGGATTAGATGGGATTGATGGTAAGAGATGGAGGGATGAAAAGGTTGGAAAGGAGCATGAGATGGGGATGCTTGCAAGAGCAACATTGGCACATGTTGGGATGGGTGTGAAAAGAGCATATGGGGGATAGATGGTAGATGCGGGCGTGATGGAGGATTTGTGGAAGCGTGCTTGGGGATATAGGTACCCAAAATGGAGTTAGGAGATGGGGGACATGAGTCACTGGATGGGGGATTAGCAATGGTGGATGCCTTTATGCATTGGGTTTCAACTTTTTTCTTGGGGATCCACATGGTTTTGGATTTTCTTTTCATAGGCTTTTGCATTGTTTTGCATTCTTTGATTGGATTTTTCCTTTTTGGAGTATGTCTTTTAGAATAGACATATGATTGCCTAGGATGTGGATTTTTAGCTTTATGCATTTTGAAGTTGGCATTTACATTGTTGTGGTAAGCTTTGGGAAGATGGTTAGGAGAAGCTTTGTGAGATGGAGAGGATATGAAAGAGCATGTAGGGGGATGATGATGGATGATGTGCCCTGATATGTGCCTTTGTTGATCTTGCATAGAAATGGATGGAATAGGATTTTTATGATGGCTGATAGGAGGATGGAGGATGGTAGATTTTGGGACATAGGGACCCAAAATGGATTTAGCGGATGAAGGGGGGATATGGTAGGTTGTTTTGGGTTGTAAATATGGTGGAGGAGGGATGACATAAGATTTCTTGAAGGAGTGATGGGAGGCTGGCATGGTGGGCTTAGAGATAGGCTTGGTTTTGGGGGTGTGGTGTACCAACACCTTTAGATGGTGAGCCTTTGGATACATATCCAAGACCATGAAATCCTAGATTTTTTTGTGCAATAATAGGCTCTCTGATTCCTTGCTCTTGTGGTCCTAAACCTTTACCTTGATAATGCCATCGATTGAGCATTTGAACAAGCTGAGGAAATTTTTTGCTTGCAGAAAATGGTAGAAGTGATTTATTAGGTGTATTGCAATGGGGAGATACTATTCTTAATTCTTCTGCTGAGAGAGGGCCACTGTGGATGAATGTAATTAAACCAAGAGGGTAGATTATAGATGGTGGAATAGCTTGGATAGGTGGTAAGATGGAAGCATGGAGCGGGGGAGATGGAAGGATAGGATCTTGATGTAGCTGGTGGGATGACAAGATATCTTGTAGTGGAGGAGATATGGCTTGAGGTTTTGGAGATGGAGGAGATGGTGACTGCACTATGGATGGAAGACATGGTACGATGATATCTTCATTTATGCTTTGGGGGATGTCAACATGCTTTCGGGCAGGATCTTGATAGGATTGGTTTGGAGTGGATGGTGCGATAGGAGGTGAAGGGATGGATTCTTCAAAGGCAGCAGATGGATAAATGGGAGATTCAGTAGTGGAGATGGGTGAGTAGAAGATGGATGCATAAGGGTCATTATGAGAGATTTGGGAAATGCTTGGAGGCGATGTGGATAGGATTTGGAGGGATTTGATAGGTGGTGGGATTTTGATGCTTGCGGGAAGTGGAAGGATTTTAAGCAATTTGATGGATGGTATGGGGATGATAGCTATGGGAGATGGAGGTGATATTATAGATGGGGAAGCTTCATCACTGACTATGTCACATGGTTGGATTAGATGACATGGCTTATTGACTGTTGGAGGCGACTTTTCTTGTGTTTCCTCTAGGAGATTCCTTGGATACTCGTGTGTCAGAGGTGGAGGTAGATTGACAGGAATAGCTAGTGTGATGGGGGTGGAAGATTGGAAGCTTGGTTGATGGGGTGATGGAGGGGAAGCTGGAATATCAGATGGCATGACTAGATAGTTTGGAATAACTCTTGGATTTTGGGGGGTACTTGGGGGAATGTTTCTAAGGCTTTCAATATACCCATCATAGTCAACAAGATTTTCATCATCATTGGAATAGGAGGTGGCAGGAGCAAGGACAATGCGACCAAACACATCATGATAGGATTGGTACTTCATGCTTTGATGATGAGTTTGATGGGGATGGGGTCTTGCATATGGATGAACACGGAAGCTCATGGTTGGATTTGGATTAAGCACAAATTTTGGATTGGCTGATGAAAGATTTCCTAGGGAGAGTCAAAGCTGTATGACAGACCTAAGGAGGATTGGATGGAGATTTTTGGCTTTCTTGTGGGTGGAAGACTTCAAGGGTATGCTATCAAAAAGTGAGAGTTTTGCTTTCCTATGTGCAGAATTCGTGGTGATTGTGTCAACTTAAGGATAGACTAGTGATCCTATGGCATGACACGAGATTGACCACTTGTGGATCCCAACCTTTAGCTCAAGGTGATGAGGGATACAAGTGACAAAGCTGGATTACCCTAGACAATGCTCTATCAAAGGGATAACCTTGGTGAGATTGGTTGATTGGTAGGATTGATTGGATAGAAAAATCTAGCAAAGTGACAACAACTCTTTAAAGGCTTGGGTGATTTTGGATTGGGTTGCTAGCTGGCTGGGGGGATGATTTGGAGAGACTTTGGATTTGAGATTGTTCTAAAGCAAGGAACTAGATAGATTTGGTTGCAGTGGGGGAGCTTGGATGATTTTCTGATAAGGTAGTGACTACGCTAAGTATGCCTTGAGTTGGGAGATTTCTACTTTTTTGGGATTTCGACCAAAATTGGCAAACATTCATTCAAAAGCTATGACCAAACAAGCAGACAAAAGTTTTGAGCAAGCACGTCAAACACACCAACATCCTAGGAAGCTTTCTACAAGGATGAAATTTGTTATAGCTAGGGAGTCCTCAATATACGCAAAGTACGTGAGGCCCAAATCCGTAGATGAAACCAAAAAGATGTCACATAGTCGAGAGGAGTGGTAACCCACTTCTCCTCTTTCACTTCTCAAGGGTATAAAGTTCTTTGAGGCTTAGCCCGAGTGACAAAATCTTGATTCCAAGAGAGGTGTCTTTGGATTCACCTCCCGATCTTTATACTCTGTCAGAACGCTAGAGTTGAGGTTGTCCCAAGGGGTGATGAAATCCCCAAGCAGGCCTCCTAAAAAGTGTAAAACAAGACCACATACATGATCTTGGGCTTTAAAAGACACGCATTCATTCCAATTGATGATTTAAATTTTGTAAGCTATGATTGAAGACACTTGTAATTATGGCATACAATGTTCATTCCAATTTGACATCGTCATTAGCATAATGAAAGTCGAGAGATCATCAACATAAGAAATGCGAGTGCTATTGAAAATGCGTCAAAACCATGCGATGTTCATTGATTTTTAGGCATTCAAGATTGAGTGTGAGTTTATTTTAAGCCCAAAAAAAAGATGTGTGAAAATCAATTGCCAAGCGCGTGCCCAGAGGCCCTCCATGTCAAAATTTGTCCAATTTTTATGCCCAAATGAAGTGTGAGCGAGATTAATGCGCGTTCAAGGAATTTTCTAACTTAGAAAAACCACTAAAAACCCAAGTGAGTGGAGTTTGATTTGCATGGAGCACTTAACACCCTCTTAGGTGGACCCATCCCCATAGATGGCACTGAGATTGCAACCAATGGTTAAATTGATGGGTGATTAAAGAGGGTGAGTCCAACGACAAACTCACTCAAAGAATTTTTATTTGTTTTTATAACTTAAAAGATTACAAAAATGTAGATTCTTTTTATGCTCCAAAAGATGATTATTTGATCTATGGCATTCAAGATTGGATTTTTTGTTTTTAATCATGCATTCATAAAAAAACAAACTTTGATTTTAATCCATGGCACTCAAGAGTGATTTTAGCAACATGCATTCAAAGACAAGTGATTAAACATTCAAGTTTTTTCCTTTGAGCATTCAAGATTGAGATTTTGTGTGTTTTTTTAAGAACTTTGAAGTGCTTTGTTTTAACCTTAGATCATTCAAGATTGTTTTTGGACTCAAAAGTGAAAATGACTCTTTGGACTTTGCTTTTCATTCAAGATTTTGTGTTCTAGTTTGCATGTTTTAAGCCCAAAAATGATATTCCTAGATTGTTTTGATGCATGAAAAACCTAAGAAACATTCAAGATTTTGCAACAAGACATTTGTTTGGAACAAATAACAAAAGTTTTAGGACTCTTAGTTTTCATGAGATTTTTAAAAGAACTTTAAAATATTTGCAAATGAGGTTCATTTTATCCTTGATTGATGCTTTGAGTTTGACTTAGATTTTAGTTTGCACTTAGTGTTGATTTTGAACCTTTTGAAATGGAAACTTGAAGTTCTTTTTAAATTCTCAAAAATGAAGTGTTCCTAACTTTGCATGAATGCATCTAAAACCTTGATGTTGCAAGGATGCAAAAGATGACTATAGATGGACCTCAATGGTAAGAGTGAAAAAGCACTACCACCTAACTCTGTGGAACCTAAATGGCCCACTCCCACCACACTAAGGAGATAGTCTGAAGTCCCAAATAGGATATCCAATCACATATCAAAAGTACTCTCTAATTCTAATAAATCCTAAAAGTAATCTAACTCAAGGGTTCTAAGAAAGATCAACATCTAGTTCCTAGAGGTACACACAACACGTAGGAAACCTACTATGTAAGTAGGCAAGTGTCATCACATGAATCATGTAGGAGTTACCCTAGTAGTTTATTAGGACTCTAGGGTCCCTAGTGATCCCCATGCAGCCACTAGTATCCTCTCATACTGACAAGGCATACAACGAAATGCAAGGTCACAATCAAGCATTCTCTCTAATCTCATTCTAGTGTGTACTAGCACTCAAGGTATGGGCGAGAACATACAATTATCTTATTAGGTTCATTTTAATCTCTATTTAGTGTAATGGTTTCACTTATTAAAACAACTTACAATGAGTTACCCTAGCAGCCACTTTAGTGCCCCAACCCCCATTGCAAGCCACTTCTCGACACTACAAGTAGATAACCTACCCTAGGCTCATAAAAGCACAAATCGATAATCATATAAAAATCACCTCAGTCCTATACAAGTGACTAGAAAGCATCATAAAGATAATCCACAATATTCACATCAATTCTTCACGAGCAACTGAAAAGCATCAAATGATAAATCATAATATCCATCAGTTCTCAACGAGTGATCGAGAGTAAAATCATAGATCTGTGTCACCATTTATGATAACAAAATCTATTTTGGTCAAATCTCATTTCTCTATCAAAACTCAATTTTTTTCAAAAACTAAAAATACCCTTTTATAGATCTCAGATTCAATATCATTATTATATATATTTTTGAGTGTTTTGATTAGTTAGAATATGTTATAATCTCAAAATATTATAAGTCAATATTTCAACATTTCAGAAGATGTTCCCTCAAAAAAGGAAAAAATAGTAAATCATATCAAAAAAAAAAAACAAATTAAATTTATCTCTAGAGGAGAGAATCCTCTTCACAAATATGTAATTTTTTTTCAAGAAGGTATAGCTTTGATAGGGAAATTTTGATGGGAGGGAAAAATTGTTGGATTTTGATAAGGTCAAACTTGAGTACTTATAAGAAAGAAAATATACATAAAAAATAATTATTTCTTTTTTGTTCACTAGCTATACATGTCATCTATAAGATACTTTCAAATCAGAACAAAAAAAGATGGTTTGCATATACTCGTTTGACAGAAACTATACCCTATATTTTTTACAGTTAAAAAAGGGACTTCAAAATAAAATAAAATGAATAAATTCTTACTCAAAAAATTTATAAACATTATAGGCATAAAATTCATCCAATTCTACACATTTCATTAGTTTACATCATCTTCATATTTTAAAGACAAATACCATTTTTTTGGTCATTAATGTTGAATTGTCACATTCCGATATCTCATTTCTTTATAAAAGGTGACACAACTTTGTGCTTTTACCCTATAAGGTATCCCAAAATAATACTAATCGAAGACTCCAAAATGGCCAAGTCAAACATGACATCATCAAGATCAAAGCAAACACTTCAGTCCCATCAAGGCAACTATAAAGCAATCCAAATATAACTGATCGAGGACTCATATATGGTTAAGTCAAGTATCTCATATACATACACCTCAACTTCACACAAGAAGACTAGAAAGCAATAACAACAATAAATACAATCCATCATAGAGCATACCATCACATTACCATGGTTGGGCTTAAAAGATCAAGATCAAAACATCATCAAGACAACACAATCACATAACTCCCGAACCTCTGGTAACATCCTAGGACTGGCCAAGCTAGGTCAACCCCAAGACCCCAAAATATAGCCATCACACAAAAAACATAATAGTCTCATAGTTCAGTTTGATTTCAAAGTACATAGTCTTGAGTTAAACAATAAGGTTTCAATTTTTTAGCTTTTATCTATATGTTTCCAAGCAATAAGTTTCACAGTTAACCCTTACCATTAACCCAATTTGTTTTAAATGATTTGCATGATTACTCCAATTCAATTTTAAATAATTCACAAAGTTACCCCTAGTTGATTTAGGTCAATTTCCTAAAATGATCTAAAGGCAAGTTATTTATTTAGCTTATTAAGATAAATAAATTATTCCAATCTAAACAATATTATTAAAATAAATCTACAATTTTCATTTAACTTTATTCATCATTAATTGAATTTAATTAAACTATTTTTTAATTAATTTAATTAATGAATATCAAACTAAATGCTTATACTAATATCTCAACAATGATCAGTTATTAATAATTAATAAAATTATCAATAATTTTATTAATTAAAAATTAACTATATTAAAAAAATAATATTAAATTAATAAAAATTATTAACAAAACCCTCTATTTATTTATATCCATTAATTGTTAATTAATTTAATAATATTAATATTAATATTTTTTTAAATTATAAAATAATAATAATTGAAATTTATATTAAACTTTTAATTAAATTATATTTAAACTAAATAAAAATTTGATAAACTAAATTTAATTAATGTTAAATACATTAAAAAATAAATTAAATAAATTGAAAAGCACTGCATTCGATTTAAATTGTAGCAGGCTGTAGGTCTGCAACTGCTATCACAGCTATATTGCAATCACAGTCATAGGTACAACTACGTACAATAGTCGTTGGCTCTATGGCCATGATAAGAGGTAAGGGGGTGGGGTGGGGTAAACCCAACCCCCCCACCACCCAATATATATATTTAAAAAAAAAATTTGTTTAAAAAAAGATAAAACAACAAAATCTCCCCCATAATTTTTTTTGTATATATATATATAATAATAATAATAATAATCCCAACACTATTCTGATAAGGCAAATATGCTCGACTGGCAAAATTTTCTATAAAAATTTTGTAATTAATTAAATTTGATCAACAATTATATTTAATAATTTTATTTTTATCAAATCTCACCATTGATCTAAATGAGAATTTATAGCGAACACACCAACTAGTTATTTATTATTATTTTTAACATTATTTTCAACATTAATCTGATAGAGTAAATATCGTTGACCATTCGAATTATCAAATTAGATTTTCCTTTTTTTCAAATCTCAACCTTCCCCAGTTTAATCAGTTAAATAAAATTTGTTTTCTTTTCTACCCCAAAACCTAATTTTATTCACAATTTTACATCTACTAAAAGAGAGATTTAATCATATATTGATCCTCACCTATACAGAAGAACCCTCACAAGCATTCTAGTAAATCCAAAATATAATACTGAAAGATTAGTACGCGCAAACAATTCACAGTCACAAAGAAGACATGAAGAATGGAAAACATAATTTACTACACGTATTTAAACCACAAGAATCTACCCGAATTTTGATGCTAATAATGCAATGCCTAAAAAGATTTATGAGAGAAGTTTCTTCTCTCAAAACCTTCTCCCTTTCGAAAATCTTCTTCCTTCTTCAAAATTTGCTTCCAAATTTGCTCCTAAAAATTTTTGCCTTCAAATTACTCTCCCTCGAAAATGAACCCCAAAATTGAGATAAAGAGTCCTCTCCTCAAATCGAGGCACTAATTGTGAATTCAGCTGAGAGAACCCTCTGCTCAACAAGCTCAACTCCCAAGTTAACTTTTATTAATCTTTCCTTTATCTTTTCTCATGCACGTTAATTGCATTATTAAATAACTTTATTAAATTTTCACTTGACTTCATTTTTAATTAATTTATTAAATCTAATCCCATGTGCACTTTATGCATTTAAAATATCTTTATTAAATATACTTGTTTTATCTTTTTCATTAGTTTCTTATATTCTCATCTCATGCATACATCATGCAAACTTAAACTTTTAATAAATTAATATCTTTTCACTTTTAAGTTTATTTTAAAAACTTAATTGATAAAATATTATTAAGTTAAAAAATAATAATATTTAGCATTTATTTAAAAATGAAATTTAAATATATTATTATTAAATAAAATAAATATTATCACGTTCTAAAATTAAACTTATAACTTTTATCTTCAAATTTAATTCTTTGTTATTTAATTAATTTACCAATTAATTAAATATAATTAAATATTAAAATATCATAATAATTTTCCATTAATTTAAATCAATAATTTAATCTTTTAATTAGACTTAATTAATAGAAAATTCACAAAGGACTCATAAAATAAAATACGAAAACCCATCATCAAACTAAAAGGCTATAATCATGAAGTAACGTCATCTTATGCATTTGGAGGGTACTCGACATGGATACTTTTCCTAATTTTTAATTACGACAAATGGCTTAAGGGTTTGGGATTTGGACTTAAGAATTTATCTCTCCTCTCTTACCATTTAGATAATGTGATAGTGTACGCTCATCCTGGCAATTCAAGGAAGTCGATACCTAGTACCTGCAACCTACATAAAATCCACACATGTATAGACACAATATTCTAAGCTAAAAAAGCAATGGTAGGAAGTGGTACATTGTGCAGATCTCAACTAGTAGGTGACTACGACTCACTTCCTTAACCACATCAGAAACACCATACATAAAGAAAATAAACACGCACACCATACACATGTGGTATAGGGTAAGTATCCATAAGAAAACACAGAATAAACCATCTAACTAAACATCATCAATAACTGAAAACACTATAATTAATCATCATGCCATATGAAGTATGAAGTATCAAGCAATCCCACCATAATCAACTGAATCTAAAACAATATCTAATAATCTTAAAACAATGCCACTAATAATAAGCATAAAACTAGCCTAAAAGATTTGGCAATGATAGCAAAAATGCAAACTAGAGGTAGGCACTATAGGTGTTTATATGTTATTAAAATAATATCATAAAAAATAGTAAGAGTTATTGAAACACTACTCTTCTGAAATAATTTGATTTCTTTAGTAATTGGATAGAAACTAGTATAAAACATGCATTTAATTGGCATTTCCAATTGGAAAAGTGTGAGACCATATATACCTTAGCTACAATGAATTTATCTAGATCATATGTTTGAACCAATTTGATTTTTAGATAGAAATACTCAAATTTGGTCGTTCTGATAAGTTAGTGTAAAAGGTGAGATAGCTTTGTACTTTTACCCTTGACAGATAAATAACTTTACAAACTATTTAAAATTTGTACTTGAGCACTACTAGGTATCTCAATAGAATCCTTTCTCTAATGTATATGCCCTAACTCAACACTAGATGTAATAATGTTCTTGACAACTTGTGCTTACAAAATTTATTTAATTTATATTATATATTATAATTTTTAATTTATCTATCTAGACTATTTTTAAATCATATATTTAAATTTAAAAAATTATATATGTACCTGGGTCTTAGGAGTTGAAGGATGATCATCACACTCCATCATATCATCTATCGATGTAGCTCTAGTTCTAGTGTCAACATCCCATCCTAATACACTAGTAACATCTCTTGAAGCTTCAACACCTATTGAAGCACCCTTAGAACCAAAATCTCTTGAAGGACCCAAGCCAACCCCAAAGTCTACAACTCTAGTTGATAATAATGATGAGTAAAGTGGTCTATGTAACTGGCTAGGTAATTTTGTAGAATTAGTGGCCTAAAATAACATGTCCATGAATGATGATAATCCCATGTTGTGACTAGTATAAATCTAAGATAGCCCTTATAACTAATCACCAAAATCATCAAGGCCATGAGCTATGATCTTGAAATCTCCAAATCATATTGTCAAGCCATCTGTATAGTGTTGTGAGCCTCATGCAAAATGTTGAGGTATGTTGTGTGGCAACTATTGGTGGTGTGGTTTGAGCATACAAAACTATGGGGCATTGATGTTGTGTAATAGTGTTTATCATTGAGTGAAATTGTATCCCCTATATATTAGAAATATACTTGATACTCTACAATAGGTCCTTAGAAAAATATAATGCTAGATCCATATGTGTGTGTTTTCCAGAAAGAGAATGGACATCACCTGGTAATGATAGTCTAGTAGCTCTATATGCCTTATCAAAGGAGGTGTTTAAAGTGCTACTCAATGTGTCTAAAGATGTTTGACCTAGACAAATTCATCGAGTTTTAATATACCAACCAAGAGTGTCTGATGTGATGTTAGCAATCACAAACAAGATGTTCCCAATACTATCAATTACTCCTCTCTAGGAAGCAATCACAACTCTATCGGCAATAAGAGCTACTACTAGAGTCACTGGAGCAAGTCTCTACCAATGAACTATTTAACATCTAGAGGTGGAAGACATTTTGCATTGCAATACTAGTCACAATTTTTGATTGGACCATGCCCCTATCTACAATAATCTAGAATATCTAAGTAGTTGACATTGAGCCCCACATGGAACTCAGGGTATAGCTACAGTACAAAATAAAGAGGAATATGATCATTATTAGGATAATGACCATGCATGGCTAACAAATGAGGATAGATCATACTAGCAATAATAAGATCTATGCAACATGTCAATCAATAGCCCCTCACCATGTCTTGGGTACCCTCATATGATGGAAATAAATCTTATTTGATGACATCTTTTGGGACCACCCTCTTAACATCCTCAAAAGATGCATCTCCTGAAATCTTAGCTCTAAGCTTAATAGATATGGTAGCTAATACATTAAGGGTAAAAGAATGATGTTCTCTAAATCTAGTAGTTAGATCATGTAAGCTCCTACATATGTTCACCGAGATGTCTCTATATACACCATCATCTAAGTAGATTATAGACTACTCTCATCTAGAAACCTCCTACTCTGCAAATGAAATAGTGTAACAATATCAATGTGTAGAGGTACAACAACAAGAACTAAACCAAGAGCCACACCAAGGCCTACACTAGGAGCTACAACATGACCTACAACATGAGTTTCAATATGAGCCCCACTAGGCACTAATATATCTACAATGATCGAGCTAATATATATTGTAAATACACATATAAGTACATATGCAAAAAGCTACTATGATCAAGCTAGAGAAATAGTTAAATTTACAATAGTCTATTACACAAATTTATTTTTAAAAGATATAAATCATACATCATATAATCTACATGTCTATATCATACAAGAGAAACAGAGCTCATTTTGTTAGGAAAGAGGCTATAAGGCTCGAGAGAAATTATGAATATGATTTGAGACAAGATTAGGGTTAGAGTTAGAGTTGGGGTAAGGGTTAGGGTTAGAATTAGAGATAGAGTTGGATTAGGGTTAGTGTTAGAATTAGGGTTAGCATTAGGATTAGAGTTAAAATTAGAGATAGAGTTAGGATTAGGGTTGGGGTTAGAATTAGGGTTAGTGTTAGAATTAGGGTTTGAGTTAGGGTTTGAGTTAGAGTTAGAATTACAATTAGAGCTAGAGGTAGGGCTGAAAGTTGAGTTATGGTTAGAGTTAGAATTGGGGTTCTAGGGTTAACAATAGAGCTACTTAAAGTTTGGGTTAGCATTAGGGTTAGGTTTACAATTAGAGTTATAGTAAGGGTTCAAGTTAGTGTTAGTTATAGTGTTAGAGTTTGAATTAGAGAACTAGGATTAAACTTAGAGTTAGGATTTGGCTTAGGATTACGATTAAAATTAGATTTAGGGTTAGAGTTAGGGTTATATATAGGGTTAGGGTTAGGGATGGAATTAGAGCTAGATTTAGGGTTGGTGTTAAATTTAGGGTTAGGGTTATAATTAGAGTAAGAGTTAAAGTTATGGTTAGAGTTAGAGTTAGGTTTAGAGTTAGGGTTAGGAATAGGGTTAGGGTAAGGGTTAGACTTAGAGATATAGTTAGAGTTAGAGTTAGAGTTATAGTTAGAGATAGAGATAGAGATAGGTTAAAAATTAGGGTTAGGGTTAGGGTTAGGGTTAGGGTAAGAATTAGGTTTAGAATGAGTGTTAGCATTAGGGTTAGAATTTAAGTTAGAGTTAGAGTTAGAGTTAGGGTTAGAGTTAGGGTTAGAGTTAGAGTTAGAGTTAGGGTTAGAGTTAGAGTTAGGTTTAGGGTTATAATTAGTTTTATGGTTATAATTAGAGTTAGAATTAGGGTTAAGATTAGAGTTAGAGTTAAGGTTTGTCTTATTATTACAATTAAGATTATTTTGGGGTTACTGCTCCTATAAGAGTTGAAATTAGTGCTATTATTACACTTTAAGTTAGTTTTACATGGCAATTTGGTATGTTTAGGATCATGGTCAACCAAACTATGCCCTTAAGTGGTAGTGAAAAACCAGCAATTTAGGGTTATGTCAATTTGACGTGTAATTATAAAGTAGTTATGGAATTTATATTAAAAATTTGTAAGAAAAAAAATGTAATAAATTGAATTTAGCTTCTAAATGGTAGGCCTTATGTGAAATTTTAAAAAAAAATTAAAGAATTAAAAATTAAAAATAATGGGTCAAAATTTTGGATTTTAATGCAGTAGTACAAAAGTTTCAGGAAAAAAAGAAGAAGTAGGTGTATGTCTAACCACCTTAAACAAAATCAAATGATAATAATTTTTTATGATATTATATATATAAGAAGTAAACTCATTTTGGGATGTGACACATATTTTTGGGTATTTTTATTCCAAATAAATAATTAATTATGAATTTTCTACCATACTATTTTTAGAATTAAAAAACTTTGACGTATGACCACCTTAACTAATTCAAAAAAATCAAAATTAATATTTTCTTTTCTTTTTCCCTGATAGAAATCAAAACATAGAATGTGACACATCTTTTGGATTTTAAAAATTTTATATGGTTTGAAAGTTATAGTTGTTTTTCAATCAGTATGTCAATCAACACTCTGTAACTAATTCCATTAGAAAATAAGTAATAATTACTTAGTAAACTCATAATTTAATAGAATTTATATCAATGGAAAGCTAAGAATATTCTCAAGAAACCCTTTCCATTTAATCAAATTTGGATGAAAAAAAGTCACCAGCTACATGGTCGAAGTTAGAAATAGATAACAACAAGCCAAAAATATGTTTTTGGGACATTTTTGGTGTTGACCATGGAGGGTTGGCATTTGAAGAAAATCTAGGTCTAATTCGGTACCCATTCCCAAATTGGATACTCTTTCCCAAATTAGATACCCATTCTGAAATCAGATACTCAATTTTCCCAAAAAAAAATATTTAACTTTTTTTTTAAATTAGGAATTAAATTTTTTTTCAATTTTTAAAAAATATTACGACCCCTTTTTAGGATCCTTAGTATGTTTTTTTAAAATCTTGAGCACCCTTAACCATACATATAATGGTTCCAAAGGACTCTTTGACCCATTCAATTATGTATGCTTATGGATCCTAGGACCCCTAGCCACATAAATGATGTGATCTAATGGATCAAAGGGGTTCTAGAATGCCCTATGACCCCTTTTGACCCATTTGATGACATTAAGTGTCAATAATATTAGTTTTGCTAGAATTTGATTGTGTCTAAAGTTTTTATCATCATTGTTTCAGATCACACACAATGATCCATCATCAGGATGAAGAGCAAGAGAATAGAAAAAGTATAGATATATTTTTTCTATTCTCTTACTCTTCATCTTGATGATGGATCACTGTGTGTGATCCAAAATGGTGATGCTAAAAACTTCAGACACAATCAAATTCTAGGAAAATTGATATTGTTGCTAATGATTGTAGAAATCAAATGACATTAAGTGTGCTTAGGGGTCATAGTATACTCTATTACCCCTTTTGACTCACTCGAACACATGATATCTGTTCCTAGGAACCCCAAGAATGTATTTTCTTGTTTAATGGGTCAAAAGGGGTCTTGGGGAGTTGCCCGACCCTATTCTACCCATTAGAACACATAATGTATGTCCCTATGGGTCTTAGAACCTCTAGGGACATATATTGTCATATAATGCATTGACAAGCATCATAGGGTACTCTATGATCCCTTTCCACTCATTCAAACACATGATACATTCAAAGGGGTCCTAAGACCCCTAGGAACATATGTTCTCATTTAATGGGTCAAAAGAGGTCATAGGGAACCCTATGACCCCATTAGACCAATTCAAACACATGATATATGTCACTAGGTGCCCTAGTACCCGAGTATGTGCAGGACCGTGGTCTACCAAAAAGTGGCAATTTGAAAAATATGTAGTTTTGAAATGCCTCAAAGCATTTCAAAATCTATTCTAGTTTTTTTCCCACCTATCCTGATACTGAATAAAAATAATTAAAACCTTTATAAGACCTACTATATCTTTCATTACCAACCCTGTATGGTCAACATTTACTTTAAAAATGTCCCAAAAATCTGTTTTTGGCCTATTCTTGTGTATTTTTTTACTTCAAACGTGTAGTTGACGAGATATTTTTTACCAAAATTTGATGAAATAAAGGGTTTCTTAAGATTTTTCTTAGTTTTACATAAATGTAAGGTTTGTTAAATTACAAGTTCAATAAGTATTTAATATTTATTTTCTAATGGAGTTATGTATAAAGTTTTGATTGGCATACTACTCAAAAATTAACTATAACTTTCAAATGGTACACCATTTTTGAAATCCAAAAGATGGATCACATTCTATGTTTCTTCTACTATAAGAGAAAAAAGGAAAACTAAATTTTGTAGAGATTTGAATTAGTTAAGCTGGTCAGACATGAGAGTTTTCTTATTCCAAAAATACTAATGCAGAAAATTAACAATTATTTATTTATTTAGAATAAAAACACCCAAAAATATGTGTCACATCCAGGATTGATTCTACTTCTTATATCTAGAATATTATTAAAAAATATTATCATTTGATTTTGATTGAGGTGGTCAGACATACGTCTACTTCTTATTTTTGTCCTAAAATTTTTGTACTATTGTATCAAAATTCAAAAATTTGACCAATTAATTTTAATTTTTTTCAAATAAGGCCTATTAGTTTAGAAACTAATTTCAATTTCTTAGAGATTCTTTTCTCTAAACATTTTTATATAAAGTTTATAACAAGTAGAAAATTGCATGTCAAGTTGACATAACCCTAATTTGCTAATTTTTTATTGTCACTTAAGAGCATAGTTTGGTTGACCATGATCCTTCACATACCTACCCCTAGCAATATATGTTGATACATAATGGATAAAAAGGGGTCATAGTGTATTCTAGGACCCCTTTTGACTCATTTGAATACATGATAAATTTTGCTAGGGTTCCTAAGACCCCTAGGAACATATAATATCATTTAATGGATCAAAAGGGATCATAAGGCACCCTATGACTACATTCAACCCATTCAAACATAATATGTATCTCACTAGGGGTCGTAGGGCTCCTAGCGACATAAATTGTCATATAATTTGTTGAGAGGGGTCATAGTGTACCCTATGACCCATTTTAATCCATTCAAACACATGATGTATGTCCCTAGGGGTCCTAGTACCAATAAGAATATACATTGTCATATAATGGGTCAAAAGGGATCATAGGGTACCTTATGACTTCTTTGAATGCATTCAAACACATGATGTATGTCCCTAGGGGTCCTAGTGCACCTATGTAAATATTTTTTCATATAATGGGTTGAACAAGATCATAGGCTATTCTTTCACCTCTATTGACTCATTTGAACACATGATATATGTTCATTGGCATCACAGGAGCCCTAGGAACATATGTTATCATTTAATGGGTCAAAAGGAGTCATAGGGTACCATATGACTCCATTTGACCTATTCAAATAGATAATGTATGCCCACAGGGGTCCTAGGAGCCCTAGGAACATATGTTATCATATAATGGTTTAAAATGGGTTATAGGGTACTCTATAACCCTTTTCGACTCATTTGAACACATGAAATATCTTCCTAGGGGTTCTAGGACCCCTACTAACACAAATTCTCATTTAATGGGTCAAAAGGAGTCATAGGCTACCCTCTTATCCCATTCAACCCATTCAAATACATGATGTATGTCCCTAGGTTCCTAGGAACTCTAGGAATATATGTTATTATATAATGGGTTGAGAGGGGTCAAAGCATACCATATGACCCATTTAGATACAGTCAAACACATGATCTATGTTCCTAGGGGTATTCATATGCTTAAGAACATGTGTTGTCATATAATGGGTCGAAGGGGTCCTAGGGTACTCTACAATCCTTTTTGACTCATTTGAACACATGATATATGTTCTTAGGGGTCCTAACATATATTCTCATTTAATACATCAAAATGGGTTATAGGGCACCATATAACTTGATTCAACCCATTCAAACATAAGTTGTATGCTCCTAGGGGTCTTAAAAGTCCTAAGCATATGTGTTGTCATATAGTCAGTCGAAATGGGTTATAGCGTACTCTTTGACCCCTTTCTACTTATTCAAACACATGATATATATTCTAAGGGGTCCTATGACCCCTAAGAAAATATGTTCTCATTTAATGCACCAAAAGGGGTCATAGGGAGCCCTATGACCTCATTTGACCCATTCAAACACATGATGTATGTCCCTAGGGGTCCTAGGATGCTTAAGAATACGTGTTATCATATAATAGGTCAAGAGGGGTCATAGTGTACCCTATGACCCATTTTGCTTCATCCAAACACATCATGTATGTCCCTAGGAATATATGTTGTCATATAATAGGTTGAAAGGGGGCCTAGAGTACTCTATGACCCCTTTCAACTCATTTGAATACAAGATATATGTTACTAGGACCCCTAGGAACATATGTTTTGATTTAATAAGAAAAAAGGGGTCCTAGAATATTCTATGACCCCTTTTGACTCATATGAACAATTATAATATGTCCCTAGGGTTCCTAGGACCCCTTGGGTTATATGTTATCATGAAATGTGTTGATAACCTATGACCCCTTTCGACCCATTGGAACAAATAAAATGGGTCTCTAGGGATCTTATGGCCCCTAGGGACATATGTTATCACAAAATGTGTCAAAAGGGGTCATAGGTTATCCTATTACCCCTTTCAACCCATTTGAACAAATAAATTAGCTCCTAAGGGGTCCTAGGACTCTTAGGGACATTATCTGTCATGAAAAACATCATAAGGTTAACCTATGACCCCTCTCAAACCATTCAAACAAATGAATTAGGTTTCCAATAGTCCAAGAACCCTAGGGACATATGTTGTCATGAAATGCATCAAAAGGGGTCATATGTTATCCTATGACTCCTTTTGACCTATATGAACAATTATAATTTGTCCCTAAGGGTCCTAGGGTCCTAGGTTATCATGAAATGTGTTGAAAGGGGTTTTAGGTTATCCTTTGACCCCTTTCAACCCATTGAAACAAATAAAATAGGTCCCTAGGGGCCCATATGTTATTATGAAATGTGTTGAAAGCAGTCATAGGTTATCCTATTGCCCCTTTCAACCCATATGAACAATTACAATATGTCCCTAGTGATCCTAGGACCCCTCAGGACATATTTTGTAATGAAATGTGTTGAAAGGGGTCATAGGTTATCCTATGACCCCTTTCGATCCATTTGAAAAAATGAAATGGGTCCCTAGTGGTCCTAGGACCCCTAGGGACATATCCTATGACCACTTTTGACCCATATAAATGATTATAGGATATCTCTAGGGATCCTATGATCCCTAGGGAATACGTTGTTGTGAAACATATCGAAAGGGGTCATAAGTTATCCTATGACCCCTTTTGACCCATTGAAATAAATAAAATAGGTCCCTAGGGTTTCTGCAACCCTTAGAGACATATGTTGCATGAAATGTGTCAAAAGGGGTTATAGGTTATCTTATGACCCCTTTTGACCCATTCAAATTAATGAATTAGGTGCCTAGAGGTCCTAGGACCCCTAGGGACATATGTTGTAATAAAATGCATCAAAAGGGGTCATAAGTTATCCTATGACCCCTTTCAACCCATTCAAACAAATGAAATAGGTCCCTATAACCCCTATGTACATACGTTGTGATGAAATGCATTGAAAGGGGTCATAGTTTATCTTATGACTCCTTTCGACCCATTTGAAAAAATAAAATAAGCCACTAGGAGTCCTAGGACCCCTTAAACCATATGTTATCATGAAATGTGTCGAAAGGGGTCATAGGGTACTATATGACACCTTTCAACTTATTAGAATATATGATATATGTTCTTAGGGGTCCTCGGACCCTTAGGAAGATATGCTATCATTTAATGGGTCAAAAGGGGTCATAGGGTTCAACCTATTTAAACACATGATTTATGTCCCTAGGGTTCCTAGGACCCCTAGGAACACATTTTGTCATATAATATGTTGAAATGGGTAACGGGGTACTCTATGACCCATTTCGAATCATTTTAACACATGGTGTATTTTCTTAGGTAAAAGTACAAAGTTGTGTCACCTTTCAAGTTGACTTATCAAAATGACTAAATTTGATTATTTCTATCTAAAAATCAATTTTCTTCAAAGATATGATCTAGATAAATTTATTCTAGCTAAGTTATATATGGTCACACTTTTCCAATTGGAAATCTCTATTAAATGCATGTTTTATGCTAGTTTGTATCTAATTACTAAAGAAATAAAATGAATTCATAAAACTAACATTTCAATAACTATTACCATTTTTTATGATATTTTTAAAATTACATATAAACACCATGTTGGAGTTCTTTTTGTTAAGGAACATATTAGGTGGTTTAAACCTGATACCAGGAAACAAAAGATAGGGAAAATCCTAAGGATGGGCTAAATCCTATATTCAGTAGGGCTAAATCTCATTTCCAGGCCAACATTAATAGATTCATTAGGACTCACTTCACTTTAGGCTCTATAGGGCCAATGTGAGAAAACCTTAGGGATTGATCTTATTAACTTGGTACTCTTCTTTGTAAGACTATCCCTTATATTAGAAATGGTCAATATTCTTCTATAATTTGTTGATAAACTTTTTAGACATACTAGCTAACTATAACCAAAAACTAAAAGAAAATAAGTAGTGACCAACACTTATAGTTCTTTAACACATAAAAAGGTAAATTAATATTTGATCAAAGATTTGGATTTCAACATAACCCAGGCATGCAATAGTAGAGAACATGCAATCTCTAAACTAACCAGTCCCATATCCATTGGGTATTAACTAAACCTTAACATACACATGGACACCTAGGGTCCGTTTGGTTCATGGAATTTAGAAAACCCAGATTTCTACAAATCTTGGTTTAACCAAATCAAGGTTTTGTATATCTTCATTCCAATTTTTGGGATTTTACTGAAACCATTTGTTTCACTCGGAAGATGTGTGTGAAGACGCATTTTTATGCATAAGCTGGAAGTTGAAGGCAAACTTCAAAAAGTAGTCCGATTTATTGTTTTTACACTCCTTAAAAAACAAAACTAGGTTTTGATTTTCAAATCCTACTTTTTTTAGGAAATTGGAAAACCTAGTTTTGAGGCAAAATTGGAAGTCCTATGCTAATTCCATTTTGCAAATTTTGAAACAAACACACAAATTTTCAAATCCAGGGTTTGAAAAAGCCAATTCTTGTCATCTTCCAGGAACCAAACAGACCCCTAAAGTATACTCATATATCCAGACATCTGATCTATCTATTTCCATAAAAACTCTCATACTTATTGCAATATCCTCCTGGTGAAACTTGCAACCTTGTCAAGGTAAATAAGCATTTACTTGGCTCTTTGTTCTAATAGCAAACCTATCCTCACATATAACCTTAAGGGATTACAATTGAGTTTAAGTTCTTTGTTCTTAAACATAAAATATTGCAAATAATAGTGGAAGGAAATAAGAATTAGAATGAAACTAAGAGAAATGAAACTCTTGTATTAATCTCATTGAAAACAATACATCATCTATATGTCAAAACTCAGAAAATAACACCAAGGAATGACTATGTAGCATAAAATGCTTCAAAAGAAATACACTACTATTGTTCATAATAGAGAAATACTAAGAATGGTATCACAACTCTAGAACTGGAGCCAACCTTGTGGTCTCACTAGTCATAAAAATTAGAACCTCCACAATGAGTAGAGAAGAAAGATTTATAGAGGAGAAGAAGTTTCTTGAAATGCCATCTAATTTTGACATCTATCTCACTGAAATTATCTTCATTTTGATGTTGCTAATACTGATCTTCTTCATCTCCTTGCAATCAAAACCATATATGTTGTAGAAATATTTGATATATCCCCTTTGAAGAAATTTGCAAAATATCCTTTGAAGAAATTTTAGATACATATCATAGAATGTGTTGGAGCTTTAAATCTAATCTTGATTTGTCACTTCTGCTTTTGCCATGAAATTTAGATGTACTGTTGGAAAAATTTCATTGCCTCCAACTACCTTTAAAACATTGAATTCTACCTTTACAGTTACTCAAGGCACTTGATCACATCAAAATCTGATCTAATCCTACTATCACTTCATCTGAAAACATCAAATCTACCTTTGTATTGATGATGCACCAAACTTAAAAATCCTCCTATAACTGTTTCTAATGAAGACCTATATAAAACCTAATTGCAAAAATGGATAGTTTATTTCTTCTCGGTTTTGTCAATATATTATAGTATATATTTTGGATATAAATCGTGCCTCTAAAATTCATTTGAAATTCTAGCCCTGGGCTATAAATTGTCATCTAAAATGAAAATTTTAAAATATTACATAGTATAAACTATATAATATCATTCAATTTAAATCTTTCAAACTATCAAAATGACGTTCACACTTGAAGATATATGATTTTTATCTTTATTTTATTCCTTATCAATTTCCCCTTTGCCACTTGTCAAGTTCTCATTGGCTGACACCCCACATCTTTTTGTGCATTTGAAATATTTGAAACATTTGAAAAAATATGCATCTAGAATATTATGATTAAATCATATTATCATAGCTCTTCAAATTCTATGCCCCTATCCTATGATAACTAAGATTAATCACTTAATTAATCTTTTAAACTCTAGCTTCATCGTGACATCTTAAGGCATTTTATTTTCCTTCTTGATCTCATGAAAATGGGCCCCATCATTGCATCTTACATCTTATTTCTTATCTCCCTAATGACATAACAACTCATTTTTCATAGTATCTTATACCTTCAAAATTCACCCTCTGATCATATGATTCCTTGGTTGCCATGGCATCAGCGTTGACCTTTTCTCCTTCTATGATCTCTTGGAAAATAACTTATCTTTATACTGGCGTAGCATCTTATGTTGACCTTTCTCAACATACGATCTTATGATCATAGTTACTTTTGTTACTTCATAATATCTTCGGTGATCTTTTAAGCTTCTACGGTCTCATGATAAATAGTTAACCCTTTGCATCGTAACATCACAAGCTTTGCTCTTTTCATTTGTGATCTTACAATCATGGCTTGCTCGTAACATCAGAACACATTTTTATCTCCTTCAGATCTTAAAATGAACTGTATATCATAAGATCGATGATTGCTAAATGCTACTTTTTAAGATAGTATAAAATTCTTTTTAGTCCCATTGATCCAACTAAGCATAGATCTAGTATTCTTACCATAGTCTGGCCAATTAGGAAAAGAACACCTATTTGACAATGCACCATCACTATTTACCTGTCTTCAATCTCCTTACAATCTTTCAACCATAAATATCCATAACGTCATAGCAACCAAATATTTCCTCTATGTTCTTTAGATGTCAGTTGCTTAATAACAATGTAACACCTTTCATTATTCTTGATGCTATGATGACCTCCCTTTTTGTAACATTGAATATCTCCAAAAAGTAAGCAACTCAAACTACCACATAATGATACGACATAAAGGAAATCATAAGATCGGGAAGACCATCTTTCTCATTCACAATATTATGATACAACACTTTATCTTAGGATCAGGACATTGAAAACTCCTCCATCGCGATGCTCTGCTAACCCTCTTATCATAACATTGTAGAAGATGATGTAAAATACAAAATGAAAACTTTCTTAGTTTCAAAACCTAGGGTTAGGGCTTATACTATGATTTTATGAATATTTTTTGTAATATGAGATAAAATCAAAACCCTAGGGCACTAACTTTCACACTTGTGATAACAATGAGAAAATTAGACAAGGGAAAAACATGCTAGGGCTTCCTCTATAGATGAAAACAAAATATATAACCCTAATAATTACAAAATCAATTTAGTATTTTCACCATAAATTTTGAAAATTAATCTTAGTGAAAATAGGAGCTATCACACCATTTTATAGGGCTCAAAGTCAAGAATAGTCTCACATAGAGTTTATAGTGTTTTAATGAGAAAATTAGACAAGGGAAAAACATGCTAGGGCTTCCTCTATAGATGAAAACAAAATATATAACCCTAATAATTACAAAATCAATTTAGTATTTTCACCATAAATTTTGAAAATTAATCTTAGTGAAAATAGGAGCTATCACACCATTTTATAGGGCTCAAAGTCAAGAATAGTCTCACATAGAGTTTATAGTGTTTTAATTAGATATAGTAAATTGTAATTAAAAATTTCTACAACCATGTATTTTAACACTCAAAATGATGTTGATTTTGAGAAGGAGAAAAATATTAAATGATATCAAGAAAAGTGAAACATTATACAGACATTCTAGAGGAGATAGTCATCTTCCAAAATGTATAATTTCTCTTTTGATTAGAATAGATTTGTTTTGAAAATTGTGGTGGGAGATGAAAACTATCGATTGAAGGTGAGTTGAAATTTGAGTCATTATAAAAGAGAAAATATAGGTCTAAAGCCAATTTTTATTTTTGATTTCTCTAGATATATAGATTATCTATAACATAGTCTAAAATCAAGGGAAATAAGTTTATTTCCTATTGAGAATAGATTGAAAATAGTTCAAGAGAGAGATTGTTTAGACCATACAAGTATGATCAATATGTTTCAATCATTTTTTTGTCACTGACGTCAAGCCTACTATTTGTTGGTAAGATAACTACTTATATGATTTAAGTACTATCACTTATTTGATTGATGAAGAGGATTTGATCAAAAGATGTAACAATAGCACCTAGAGAAAAGGTTGAGTTATGAATATGTAAAGGAGTACAAGAATCAATTAAGATAGTGATAACATGATATATTGATAATCTAATTAAGGTTACAATGGTTGGTTACACTAAGAAATTTTAGAAGAAAAAGTTACACAAAGTTTGTTTGCCAAGCTTGACCGAGTGGATAGTAGGTGCTGAGCAAAGTCAGTGCAAGCTAAGATGAAAATTAGTTGGAGCTGAGTAAACATCTATTCTAGTGTATGCCAAGTAGAATAGTGGATGCCAAGTAAAGTTTAGTTGATGCCAAACACCAGTAAACTTTAGTTTGCTATGAGTAATTTTACAAAAGATGTCAAGCAATGTAGTATGTGCTGAGCATTAGAAGCTAGCTAATGCCAAGTGGTTGTATTATTTAAAAGATCATGAATTCAATGGATCTAAGCAACCAAGTTTGTTTTCTTAGATTATGTAAACCAAATGGAAGATAAGATTGATGAGCCAGAGGCACAAAATTCAAGGTGAACCATTTTTAGGAAAATTCAAAGAGGATTCCAGGAGAAGTTTCTAGAAGAGATATGAAATGTGGGATAGGTTCATTGTATCCTCCCTAATTTTTCATAACCCTAAATTGGATGATGGAGAATGAGTAGCAAAAAGATCTTAATTTCCTATTTATAGGAATGGTTGATCATGAAGAAAGGTTGTAATGTGTGAGAACCTAAGGAAGTCAAGGAGACAAGGGTTTTACTTCATCAAGTGACCTAAGAGAAGAATCTACAATGGTATGTTAAGGAAGAAGGCTTAAGGATATGAATGCTTGAAAGGTGAACAAGCTATCAAAATTACAATATATGAAAGCCATGCAAAATGGAGGACTAAAATAGAGATCTATAATTTGCAAATGGAGTTGTAAGTTGTTATCAGATCAAGCCTTACTATTACTCTCTAATAATCATATTAGTCTAGGGTAAATCCTTTGGATTAAGGTTGACCTAACAGTCATTTGTAAATCCTTTAATTCAGTCACATTCCCAGTGAATGGTCTAAAGTCCTCTAACAAGGATCACTCCTAATAGGATGATTGAAATTCTTTAATAGGGTCACATTTAACAGTGTGTATTGTAACCTTTAACAAGGTTGGCCTTTCATAGGGCATCACTTCAAAAGAGTGAAAAAGAGTAGCATGTTACTGGTGGTTTTATGCAAATTGGGTTTCCACATAAATCATTGTGTCAAGTGTATTGATGAATCTATTATGTTTCATGTTTATATTTTTGCAAGTTGATTTAACAGTAACCTACAAGTTTTAAGTGATTGCACAATCTTCAAGATACATGCATGAAGTCAAATGTTTTATGGGTTCATTAAGCTATAAATTTTTTTATTTATACATCTAGACCTTGGATAACTGATTCACCCCCACACCCCCCCCCCCCCTTCTCTCATTTATTCTAAAGTATTCCAACAATTTCCATATAGTTTTGTGGTGGGAACTAGACCCTATTTCTCAACATTTTTTAGAAACTAAAAAAATTTCTATAAAAATTAGGAAAATATATAAATTCTTATTCCAAATAATTTTTGAAAATTGTAATCCTAAACTTCATCCATTTCTATACATTTCATTAGTTTACTTCATATTCAAATTCTAAATAATAGTACCAATTTTATGTCAATGAAGGTGAATAGGTATACTTTTGTTAGCCTTTTCCTTTACAAAAGGGTGACTTTACCCACATATATTATCATTTAATGGGTCAAAGGGGTCAAAAGGGACCATATGACCCCTTTCAACCCATTCAAACACATGATGTATGTCCCTAGGGGTCCTTTAGGGCTACTAAGACCCCTAGGGACATACACAATGTGTTGTAATGGGTCAAAAGGGGTCATGGGATAATTTATGGCCCCTTTCAACCCATTACATCAGAACATATGTTCTTAGCCCAGTCTTAGGATGTGTAGGGACATATATGTTGTGTTCAAATTGGTAGAAAGGGTTTATAGGGCATGGCATGACACATTTTGACCCATTACATGAAAAATGTGTTCATAGAGTTCCTATAACCCCTAAGGAGAAACATGTTGTGTTACAATGGGTCAAATGATGTTAAAGGATATCCTATGACCTCTTTCGACCCATTACTTGATAAAATATGTTCTTGTTGGTCCTAAGACTCCTAGGGACAAACATATTGTGTTCAAATGGTTTATAAGGTGGCATAGGATAACTTATGACCTGTTTCAATCAAATAGATGAAAACTTATATTCGTAAGGGTCCTAGGGCCACTAGGGACATCCATGTTGTGTTCTAATGGGTAGAAAGG